>APFE030627820.1:214497-272940 GCA_000404065.3 Pinus taeda | reverse complement strand
AATAAAGAATAATAATTAATTAATTAATTAATTAAATGAAAATCTAGCTAACCTATTTTCTTACATCTTTTCTTCAATTTCCTATATATATAACCTAAATCTAGCTCCTCGATACATCATTAAGATCTGAAGAATATCTATTGATGCATCCCCTAATGATGGACTCACTTGGTAGTTCGAAACGTTGGGTTCACTAAAACTCTATAACAGGTCATTCCCCCTATCTAAAAGATATCCCCGCCTGTATGGATTCATTATTTAAAGAGAATATTCACGTTGGAAAATTTTGTTCTCCATAGAACTAGAAATTTACTGCGCTTTTTTTCACGAATTCAAAGATGTCTTTGCATGGCCATATGAAGAAATGCCAGGCATTGACTTGAGAATTGTTGAGCATGAAATCAAGATGTATCCAAATGTAAAACCAATACGACAACGACTTTGACCTGTCCATCCAAAGAAAGCTACTTCCAGTAAAGCAGAAGATGAAAAACTTTTGCGTGCTAGCTTCATTTACCCTATTCCTCTCACTGATTGGATATTAAATATTGTTCCTGTGACGAAAAACAACGAACGATTAGAGTGTGCATCGATTATAGGGATGTAAATCAAGCATGTCTGAAGGATAACTATTCTACACCCTTTATCGACCAGATTATTGATGAATATGCAGGATGCAAAATCTTTTCATTCATGGAAAGATTTTCCAGATACAATCAAATCAATATATGCCCACAAGACCAGTCGAAAACAGCATTTATATGTCCGTGGGGCACATTCGCATATCGTAAATTACCATTCAATTTCAAGAACACAGGAGAAACTTTTTAGAGGGTAATGAATTACGCCTTCCATGACATCAAACACATCGTTCAACCATATCTCGACGATCTGCCTACTTATTCGTGAAAACCGACTGATCATTCGCAGCACTTGAGAGCCATATTTTTACATTGCCAACAATATAAGATACGACTCAATCAACACAAATGTGTGTTTTTTGTTGCTTATGGTCGATTGCTTCACTTTGTAGTTTCTAAAGATGGAATTTGACTCGACCCATTTAAGGTTCAAGCAATCCTTGACATGTCTCCACCTTCAAATTTGCTTCAGACTCAGAGACTCCAAAGGAAAGCTAACTTTCTGAGGAGGTTCATTCCACATTATGCTGAGCTTGCTAAGGATTATACATGTCTTTTGAAAAAAGGAGTACCCTTCTACTGGGATCAGGTTGTGCAAGCTTCCTTTGATGCTTTAAAAAATTCCCTAATAAAAGCGTCATTAATGTAGGCTCATAAGTATCAAAAAGACTTCAACTTGTATCTCGTCACTGCAGATACAACAACCGCTATGGTTTTAGTGCAAGAATATAACGGAATTGAACATCCTATATGTTATTTAAGTAGAATCTTAATAATACAGAAAACAAGTACTATTATGTTGAAAATTTGTCTTTAGCAGTTATTCAAGTAGTACATAGATTTTGACACTATGTTCTCTTTCGCAAAACTACCATTGTGTTAGATTGCAACCCTATGACCTACATTCTGTCACATTAATTACTGGGGGGAAAATATTCCAAATAGATAGCCATTTTGCAAGAGTTTGATATGGAATTCATCAAATCCAAATCAAAGCAATCTCTTATTTTTGCAGAGTTACTTTGTGACCTTCCCTCGTTATCCAATGATTTAACATCCCAAGCATCAATTGTGGATGAGACTCTGTTTCTGATATCGTCAACTGATCCATGGTACGGGGATATACTATTCTATCTCCAAACCCAAAATTTTATGTCTAACACCTCTCGCTTTGAACAACAGCATACTTGATGCCAAGCCAAATGCTATCTGATCATTGGTTATACACTTTACCGTCATGGTGTCGATATAGTTCTATGAAGGTGCCTCACGCATGAGGAGTCTGAAAAAGTTTTGAATGATTATCATTTAGGTGTTTGTGGGGGACATCTATCTGGTTACAGTACTGCACAAAAAATCTTACGATTTAGTTACCTCTAGCTCACCATATTCAAAGATTGCATAATTATAGTTAGAAGTTTCCATGCTTGTCATATTTTTTATCGAAAAACCAAATTACCACCTGTACCACTTCATCCAGTAGTTGTTGTTGGGTCGTTCGTTAACTGGGAATTGATTTCATGAAATGTAACTCCACCTCAGCTGGGGAGCATGGGTATATTATAGTTGTTGTCGACTATTTTACAAAATGGGCCAAGGTGATGCCTACATTAAACAACATTGGTGAAACGACTGCTATTTTCTTTTTGAATCATGTAGTTTCTAGATTTGGTGTACCACAGGCTATAGTCAGAAATCATGGGTCACATTTTCACAATCACATGATGATCAAATTAATTTCCAAATTAGGACTGTCCCATGACAGTTCTACTCCATTTTATCCGCAAGCTAACGGACAAGTTTAGGCAATCAACAAGGTCCTTAAGTGCATGTTGCAGAGAATGATTGGAGTCCATAAACAAAATTGGCATTTAATCCTGTACTTAGCTTTATGGGCATATAGGACTTTGGTGAGAAATGCAACTGGGTTTATGCCCTTTCAGTTGCTGTATGGTCTGGAAGCATTCTTACCAATTTAGTGCAAAATCTCATCCGTCAAGCTTGCGATCGATCTGCTTCCTGAAACATCTGAAGAAGAGGCTCGTTTCTTGGAATTAATCCATCTGTATGAAACCCATCGTGATACAACATTGGCTAGCGAAGCACATAAGAAATGCATCAAGGCACAATATGAAAAAAAATTTGAGGCCTCGTGTCTTCTTAGAAGGTGACCTGGTCTTGCTTTACGATAAGGATTCTGACAAATTAGGAGCAGGTAAATTCAAACCATTATGGATAGGCCCCTACATTGTTAAATTAGTATTGATGAAAGGAGCCTACATTCTAGTCGACTATGATGGGGTTCCACTGTCACATCCCTAAAACGGTTTGTATCTTAAACATTACTATGCTTGATTAAGTGTAGTAAACTCATTGTGCATATGCTTTTATTGCATTTTTGAGTGTTTTCTTTTTAGATTTTTCATTTTGGTTAGGTAATCTACTTCACATTTGTTGCAGATGTCAAACTTTTTGGAACTATTTGTTGGGTATGTCAACAGAGTTAGTAGTAGTATGCAGAACCTATCTTCTGCGGCCTGGGCCATTTTTGCTCGAAGCCACGAGTTAGTGAGTTTCAGGAGGATATTTATTAGTCAATCAATGAAAAACATCGCTAAGTATAGTGCGTTGATTGAACTTCTCTCTGATGCCATTTCACATGGCATACGCCGACTCATTGTCAAGCTAGATTCATAGCTCATCATTCTACAGCTTACTGGCATTTATTCCGTTCGGAACCCAACTATTTATCGCATGTTCCTAAGGGTTATCATTTCGGAAAGGTATTTCAATTCCATTCAATATCAACACATTTCTAGAAACTTAAACACATTGACTAATTCATTACCAAACTATGTGTTAAGTAGGCATTTGCAGCATTTGTAAAGAAAGCATTTCACATCAACATTTGCACCACTTAGCCAAAATAACACTCCAAAAATCAAAAGTAGATAGTTGTTTATAGTTTCTTACAAAAAAATTTGTGTCCAAGACAAAATCGGTCATTTGACCAAGAAACTCAAACTAAATGCACAAAAGCATCCTAGACTAGTGTTGCTGGTGATAACATAACACCGCCTGTGCTATCATGCGCAATAGCCCAGTCCAGTGACTCGATATACTAGTAGTATGGCATTGTAACATCAAAGGTAACTCATGAGTCTTGACAACCTGAATGGTGAGAGTGAGGCCCTCGATCTGATCCTACAACATTGCCAAGGTCTCCGATATGTCTAGATCCTGAAGGACAACCCTCCCTAGAGCATCTCCTACTGGAGCATCATCTGCCGCCTGTGGGCATGCCACTTGTCGCACTGGTCCAATATTTGCACACACATATAAGTTTGTTTGGTCTTGGTAACATCAAAAAATACAAAAACATTATAAAACTAAAGAACAAAGATGTGGTTGAATCATTTTACCTATAGCACTCCACTGCTCACCAGCTGGTAATGCCAAATCCAGGTAGCCTCAGAAATCCATCCAAACATATGGATACTCCACAAATACCATCTCCTGGTGGTTGAACCACTCGAAAAAGGCATCAGAGAAGGAAATCTGTGACTGGCCAGCATGTCTGTCCATAAGATCCACCCATATCTGCATCCATGGTTACCTCGGTGCAGGCAATCCCAGTGAAATGTTTTAAGGCTGTATCAATGGAATTCTCTCCAAAGTGAAAGTAGTCAATATGGATCCATAACCAAAGTTCTTGGTCCTTCCACTCTTTACTATGGACAATTGTTCTTTTATGACAGGAAGTATCGCCTCACACCAATTGAACACTTTTGGTTCTAAGCATTCCAGGGCATACTACATGTAAGGTCTATTTGCTAAATGTAAGGCTGCACTGCTAGCCATTATAGCAAAGGTAAATAAAATACTCCTCAAAGATCGATTAGTGACATCTTGGAAATTAATCTTACCATATCTACTAGGCTGAGATCCATCCCTGCAGAACCGACGAATGTAATCTTCCACAGATTCGCCCCCACGAGCGAATCTTGATAGTGAAAGAGGGACACAACGTCTCAATAATCCTATTAGAAAATAAATGTCCTCAACTGTCAAAGGAATGGATTTACCTTTCATCTGGAATACCTGGTCAATGGGATCCCAAGCATCAAGAAAATACTACAACAAAGTGATCTGTTGTCTCATACTGGATATGTGGAAGGGATTCAACAAACCACAGTTCCTTAATGCATCGAATATACCCTAGTCATGTAAAGCAATCATATTCTCCTCTTCATGTTCTCATTCATCCCATGTGACAACCATCTTGATCCAACAAATATCTGAAATGTAGACAAAAAATGTATTAGGATCCAAATTTGAGCAAAAACAGGCAAAACTTTGATGAAAAAACACTGTGTAAAGTTGCCATTCTGTGCCCGTCGCACCCTGTGTTTGAGCAAGGTGAGATGCATAATGACTGGCTAGTGTATATCTCATTATGCATTGCACCTTTAGATATAATCTAGGTGCAGTGATTGGGAAATGAAATCTTCAAACCCTAGGGGCCCAGAAAAGTGGAAAAACTAGCTCATAATTAAAAAAAAAATGGAATGAAAATGAAGAGCTCAAGGATAGCTCCTACCTGGTCCTAACGGCGTGGGAAATGGTCCACAACATCTCTCAAAATTAACTAGTGAAATTTGAGGGGGAACATTGCTCCAGAGCTCCAAAATCCCAAATTTGAAATCAAATGATGAAAGTGAAAGGTAAAACTACTTTTTATAATTACTATTCATGTACTTCAAGTAAAATGTTAGTTTTGTTTCATTTTTCATCCATATATATGTATTTCTAATCAGTTTGAGGGAGTGTTGAGTAGGTTGAACAATTAACGAAAGAGTTTCATGTGCTAAATAGTGAATTGAACATCTTTGACCACCGATCCAAGCATAGTTTTGTCATTTTGAGCTTGTGTAAAAATGAAGTTGACTCCAAGCATAGTTTGTTTGCTTCAAGCTTATGTAAACATGAAATTGAATCCAAGCATAGTTCCCCCATGGTTCAAGCATGTCAAAAAATGAACCCTTTAACTTCTGTGATTGTCATTCTATCAGCCTTTGAGCCGTGGTTGTGTACATCCCATCACCACCATTCCTTTGGCTGATCATACGCTCTCACTTAGTTGTTTTACCATTTTTGAGGAACAGCTGCAATGACTGGTATTATTAGCTAGCCTCTTCATAGAAATTAACATGTTTTGAGAAGTTCCAAATTCACTGGAACCAATTACTACCCTAGACACCACTTGTTCCTCAAAAATCAAGTCTCCTTTAAACCCTTTTCAGACTCATTAAATATGAAAATATTGTCAAGTGCCAACCTTTCCAGCTCATTAAAGTGATTGGAAAAGTCATCCCTCCTATATGATTTTATACTTCTTTAGTCCTGAGGGATTATCTTACGGAAAAGTCAAGAACTTGTCTTTTTTTGGCTCGTTAAAGTGATCAGAAAAGTCATCCCTTTTGTATTATTTTATCCTTTTTCAGACTGAAGGAATTATTTTACGAAAAAGAACTTATGGAGTTTTCTTTTTGTCCCTTTTCAAACTCTCTAAACATGAAAAGGACCAGTTTATCCTTTTGTTAGACATGTTAAAACAATAGTGACAAACTTGTCCATTCTAGAAGAGATCGAGTTTCACTGTCGCTAAACTCGTTAAAACATAGCGACAAGTTTGCCCAAAGGGAAAATTATAAAAAAAGCACATGTTATCCTCCTCAAGCTTGAAAAAAATAAAGAGGTACTAGTCAGCAATAACTCGGGAAAAAGGGAAAAAACTTGAAGAATTTATGGTAGCAGGTCACTTTTTAACATGACACTTTCACACCATCACCATTATTGAGTCGAGTTGGGTTATTCCATTCATTGTTAATCTCACCATTGGTCTTTCACACCATCCATATTTTGGGGTTAACACTACCAATCCATCTCAGTGTCATCGACATGTTCAAGAAAAGTCATTCAGTTGAGAAACCACAATCCAGTTAATGTCTCATCCACTGTAATACCTCCAACCTTCATTTTTTCATGACCACCATACTTGAAACTTGTGTCATTAGTTCACTTTCACCTCCAGAAATCATTTGCTTCATTTCGTGTTGTAGATGTGGGATACATTAAGGTCCTCCTACGATGAGTAGCTTCTTGTTGACATCAGCTCATTATCCAACAAGTTTTCTTAGAAACAACTCTTTCAGTGCTTTGAAGCTTTCATACATCAATGGCAAGTTTCTCACTTCTGGCGACAAGTTGACATCAATTGCCTTCAACCAAAAGATTTTGCATGGTGTTTGACATTGGATCATATATTCACACCACGTGAATTGTACTGTAGTACCTTGAGGGTCATTATCGTTATCAGTAATTCCTCTCATGTCTGTTAACATCTCACATTATTGGCTGGTAATCAGGTGATGTCTTTCCATGTTCAACTTTAGAGCATCTCTTCACATGGATTGACTTGTACATCATGCAAAGATTAAATGAATTTGAAGACCCCAGTTCTAGTTTCATCCATCTGGGATGAGATATATTCAGGGATATAAAAACATCAAATGTACAATGGACAGATGGTCATCCAAACCATGGATAATGACTCTACGTTTGAAGAATCACTACTTTGCATCTACAGACAAATATCTGATCTATGTACATGAAATGAATTTATAAAGCTAAGCATGGGAATGCCTCCCTCAACTAGATCATGAAAATTTCATTATGATGATTACAGTGTTGTAACTTATGCAACTCACCTTCCAGTTCAAAACTTCGGACCCTCATGATAAAGCATTTCACCCGACATCAATATTTACAGCTTCATGCTTTAGAGGGAAACTGTTATAGACATATTTGGGCACATCAACCCCAAACTTATATGTCGATAAACTAGGGCTCATCAACCCATAAAATAGTTGTTTCATACCCTAAAAGAAAATCATCATCTGATTACATCATTCCCCAAAAGTTCCACCTGCGAAACCATCCAAAAATGGCCTAAACTAAACCATACTGGTTGCTTGATTGGAAAATTGCAATGCACACTGAGTGGTACACTGCGAGGGTGTGATGCATACTGATTAGGCCTTCTATAGGGTGTGATGGATGAGGATGGATAAATGTCCACACAGTTTTCTAGGTGGTTGCTCATGGAATCTTCTAGGAACTCCTCCTATGCCACTTGCCTCTCTGAATTCACCTAGGGATGAGTAAGAGATCCAAGAAATCTCCAAGTGGAACCAATTGGAACAAGTGAAATGACACAAATCAAACCCCATGAATGACTCACACCCTTGCACACATCTATAAACCGATCCCTCATCTAAGAGATCTAGAGGGTGGAATATTATGAGTTTCAAGGAAGTGTTGATAGTTTGTAATTGAGGAAAGAGCATTGTATTGTTGGTGTGATCTTGCTATTTCATGAGGTGACGAGAGATTAAAGCTTGGAGGATGATGCTGGATCAGACAACTCGGTTGTAATTCTCCCTTCTATTAATAAACTTCTTCAAGTTTTCTTCCATATTATTGTGCAATTGTGAATGTTATCATTTGTGAATGCTATCATTTGTTCATTATATATCTGATTTTGTAACGTTTATGTTGTAATAGATCACGATGCTTTCACGGTTCTTTGTTGTTGTAATTATACAGGTACTCTCCAAGTGAGTTAAGTATAGGGAGGAGTTGCAAGCTTTGTCAAGGAGGAGAGAGATCAAGCAAGGGATTAAGTAGAAGTTCCAGGTTGGTTCCATTATCTTTCTCTTATCTGTTACAAATAGAAGAAATCATTGAATTGCTTTAAACTATTGTTTCTAGGGTAACTGCCAAACCTAGAGGGCTAGTCGTTCGACAAGACACTAGTTTTCCCAGAGACACCCATGGATGCCAAATCTAGCAAGGAAAATACACATGCAAGTTGATACCTACGATGAAGCTTATTGTAGCTGCTTGATCATTTCTTTCCCTGCTTGATCCTTACTTCCTCTTCCTTTATTTTCTTTCCTTGCTCTAATGCCAAAATTCTCCAAGAAAAATCTAAGTGTCCAAGAGTATGAGATAGAGAAAGAGAATAATGAGAGAGATACAAATCTAAACTCACCAAGTCTTTCCCATTGACCCTTAGAAGCCGTTTTATTAATGAGGCCTATATTTTCCTCATTTTCCATTATTTTCCTTAAATTTCCTCCTCACATGCAACATATGACCTTTCACCTTCCTTTTATCCTAATTTCCATTATTTTCCTAAATAAACATTCCAAAATACCTTTTTTCCTCTTTAATCCCTTAGCCATTTCTTTTGCTAATTTCCTTAGCCATAAACAACGAAATGAACACCCCCTAAGATGGCTTGCCCACCATTTAGCTTAGAATATGTGTCCCGTCATCTGTGGTATTTATATATTTTTACATGGAACTTTCACCAGGGTTGTTACAGAACCCTCCCCCTTAGGGGAACACCGTCTTCAGTGTTCAATGACACCTATAACCAACATGACTGTTGAAAACAAAATATACTCCACATGGAGCTTTATAACACAACTCGTTGCATTATTTACAATGAATGACCACTCAAAAGAAAAACATTATGATAAAATCACTAGATAAAAACCATACCACATATTGGAACTTTATAACACAACTCATTACGGTATTTATAATGGGACACACATACACGTATGCTTAATTAGAAAATAAAGGATACAATGCCTGTATCAATCAACAAGGGAATCCAGAGGCTCACACCTCCACCCTCAAAGTAATACCAAGATGCACCTCCTTCCTAGGAAGTATAGAATCCATTACAAACTCAAATATGCATCCAATGTCCAACGCTATAATTATGTGCCAATTTTCCTCTCGACAAATAGTTACTGGTTCATTCTTCCAAGGCTCACCCCCAATGTGCATATGATCCCATCTAGGAATGTTAATGACCAAAACAAATCCATCCATGACCTTCCCTTCTCTGCTACACATTACCTTGGGAATCTGATCATCCCTTTCGTGCAGTCACTCACCTTCCAAGTTCCAATGGCACACCGATCCAGGGGAGTCCATCCCTTGAAAAGGCTTCCTCACATGAGAATATTCAAAGACAAAGCCATATACCTGCCTCAAATCATAAAATGCTCATGGCAGTCAATGGAAACTATTGGGTAGTAGTGCCCCACAATGGCCCTGCTACTGAAGTGCTTTACAATCATATTGCTACATGTTCTAATTTCTTTTGTTGTTCCTGCTAATTCTTGTAATTAATTTCAAACACCCAACTAAGCATTTCATGCATTCCTATACCAAGCACATAACTTCCATTAGATTTAAAATAAATTTAAATAACTTCAAATCATACCTCATTGGTAGTTCATCAATAAGGTACACTTGGAATCCTGTTTTCTTCCTGTCACAAGAAGTCAAACTAGCATCTTCAACCAAATCAACATGTATAAGAATATCACATCAGGTTATCTCAAAACAAAACCATCATAGACCAAAATCATAAATCGCATTTAACCATCATAAACCAGAATCATAGATAACATATAATCATCATATACCATAGTCATAAATCACATGCATAATAAGATTGAAATAAAATGATGATACTAATCCTTTCCTCAATCCTTAGCTTCTACCTTTTTCTTTGTTCCATACACACTCTAGATTGGTTACTACACTCAACAAACACCCAATGCCTTCTCCTTAACCATGTGCATAGACACATAGTGTGCATCACACACATAGAACCACATGACATACCACACCATGAAATACATGCATCTACACCTGACATACAACACATACACCTACACCCAGTGTATATAATACAATGCATCCATCTATACTTAATGTGAAATACCACCTAATGCATGTACCCACACAGAGTACTACACAATGAGTACACATGCCACAATACCATGACTACATGATGCATATACATAATACCGCATACCCATAACACAACAATGATGACATGCACACAATACCACACGTACAACAATACCATATGTACAACATGTACACAGGCCCACCTATACAGTGCACCTCCTACACAAGATGTTCAAAACATCACATGTACACGGCACCACCTACATAATGTGTACACAATTGCACATGTAGACTACACCATTGTACAATGTGTACACAATACCACATGTACACAGTACCACATGCACTATGTGAACGCAACACCATATGTACATAGCATCATATGCATGACATTTACACAACATCGCATGCTAATATCACCCTATGTACAACATGTACACAACAACACACTCTCACATCACCACTTGTACAATTATGCACACAACACCATATGTACATAGCACCATATGTACAACATGCACGCAACACCAAGTGTAGATATCACTACCTATCAAACATGCATAGAGCACCATATGCATAGAAACTTCATATACATCATGAAGAAAATAAAATATGTATACAACACCCCATATGCAATATTCACACAACCCTATTTATACCATCATGTACATAACATAGCATAAATAACATGTACACATGCTATGTATATGCAACACCACAAGTGCACACATCATAGATGCAACATGTACAACATACACAAAGTATGCTCAACAGTAGTACCACACATCCACAACCACACTGTCCTTACCAAGAAACCTTGCTTCGAATATCTCATCCATGCTTATCCTAGCATGTCATAGACCACACTACTTTCAATTTATTGATGTATCCTTCAACATTACCTGTTATAACATAGACATAGGCATAATACAAGTATACAATATCAAATCATATCCACATGATACTGACCTCATATATTTTTCGTGACTATTCTTCCCAATTGATTCCATGTAAGACCAGGAACCTCTTCATGTTTCTCTCTAGCATAAGAATTATTCCTCCATAAGAATGATCACTGACAACATTGTTAGATAGTAACATAGATACATGGATAGATACATGCATATATAAATTTTAGCATAAAACAATCGTGATCCTGTCAGACAATGACATAAATTCATACATGTATACATATATAAACTTCAACATAACCATGATCAAAAACTAATTACTAGATAACATAAGGTCTATGTTAAGATAACTTCCTTATTTATGCATAAGCATTGGGAGCAACAATTCCCAACATAGAAAAAGCATATGATACCTCAAATCCATTTACTTTACCTTTTCATGTTACCTTTCTCATGACTATACTGTTACCATCCATTTACCACAATGGACCTAACCAGTCCAATCAATTGTCATAGCCTTACCTTCCACTGTGCTTACTCATGCACTGAGATTCATATAATATTACATTAATTTTTGGCTACCACATATCTCTCCCTAAGCTCCATCAGCCTTCCTCTTTCCCATTCAATTCCCAAGACTCAAAAAAATAAAAGAGAAGACAAGGAAAAACCAAGAAGAATACCACAAAAACCCATAACAATATGGCACTAGAACAAAGTGGCAAGTCCTTGCACTAGACATAAAAAAAGCCATAAATCAAGCTCAAAATACCAAAAGCACAAGATTGACACCATGACTCAATCCCCATGCTTCCCAAGGAAAGCTCAACCTGAGCCATCTTCAAGATTTCATGGCAACCTATCTTGCCTTGCAACTCGCTGTATCATGCTACCATAAACACATAACTACCAATGTATAATTAATCTTAATAATACACCAATTAGCCCATCTTACTGTGCCAAGCACATTGCTTGCAACTAAATAGATCGACACCATCTCTCAAGGGACACCAATGCTTTAACAGATCCACCTATAGCTAAAGACTATATAATATACCTGTCAAGTGCATGTTCACGAATATAACACAAATCCACATAATGTCAGACAAAATCAAGGTTAAGAAGACTTCCTTTGTGCAAAGCACTCTATTCGAAATTAGGGCTTCCAAATATAGCCAAAGGAATTCTTTCCCAATTCCTTTCTTTTAGCTTTCTACCTTGTTGGAATCGAGGCTTACTATATGTTGTCACACAACCAAACCATTAGTTATATAGACACATCAACTATTACCTTGTCATGCTAATACCAAGCATGTTACCCTGAAACTGCTCATACATGTCAACCATGTTCCAAATATCAAGACCATCATATCTACATATTTGAAATCAACCGTTACCAAGACTAAAAATCATGTTATAATACATAATCAACTCATAGTCATCAGTCATAATACTACAACTATCACCTAATATACTCAAGTACATATCAATTGTCTCAACACATATGTTTTAGTACAATCAAATTAAAATAAGATCATTTGAACACATACTCATATTATGCAATTCATCAAACATTCATACCATGTTAAATAAATCAACTAGATGACATAATCAATAGTCAAGCACCAAATATATGACATAAGAAACTGATACCTTAATGTATCTTAGGGGAGGTGATCTTGTCTGTACAATCAATCTAGTTAGCATGATATAACTTTACAACACATCAACAAGCACTCATAAGATCATGATATCCATAACAATATCTAACTAACATGTTCACATTGTAAACTCATACACATATGCAAAGTGAATCTAGATTAGTATGACACCATCTCACAAATATGTTGGTTTATAACTAAATAATATTGCAACCATAACCATCCACATAGGTCAAACTAGTTTAACACAATACATATAACCTCAAGATCTTCAAGACAATGAACATAACCATCACACATATGACCAATCCAAATTATAACATCAATATCTCAATGAAATGACCCTAATCACCAAGTTAATATCATATAACAATAATAAGCTATATATCATGCTCATCAACAACATATAGCATAATCATTGGGTTATCTAATATAATAAAACAATAGCAATGCATACAACTACAGGTTACTATCATTCTTGACTATCCAAAACATGTGCATATAACTACACTAATCAACCAAAATCTATCATGCATGTAACCATAACAGTAAAATACATGTACATAAACCTAATGTGTATAAACCTAATACATATAAAAATCATTAACTTACATACCTGCATGCCGAACATACAATACATGTATGACGATCATCTCTTAACCCAAAGTCCAATGCTGCAACCTCATTATGATGATCTCCATCTCCTTCTCAATCTCGTCCAACACATTAGCATCATAACAACCAGTAGCATCATGATGACCTAAACTTCATACAATGAATTCACAAGTCATATTTGACCTAATATACATGCATATTCATAACCAAGACCATACACGCATAGCAAATGAATATACACACACAAAAAATGAGTACGAAACCATATACACATCATTTCTGCTAGAGTCTAGTCATCAATGAATGACCATATCAACTACACAAACCATAACCTCATGCATGAAAACAACCATTACTACATTGTACACATTGCCACATGCAACCAACAATATGCATAAGAAATGCCAAATGAAATACACCTACACATAAATGCATGTAGTTAAACATAAGCGATCAATTCTTGTAATCAACCTACAAGACTGATACATGTAATCAAAATATTAAAAAATGTAACCTAACATAAAAGGATGTAAGTAGGTATCATGATATTAACATGTAAGTGACATATAATCCATACAAAGTTAGTAACATGTTCCAAAAATCAAGACATTGTGTTTATTAATTTGAAATCAGTTTTCACGAATACTAAAAACCATGTCATAGTCGACAATCAACTCACAATCATAGTCATAATACTAAAACTAGCACCCACTTGCACACAAGTGCATATCTGTTGTCTCAACACATATTGTGTTAGTAAAACCGTATTAAAACAAAATAATTCCTTCATACAATTTTATAAGGAGAAACACATATCACACATTTAATCAAGCATTCAAACAACCTATAAGCATACCCCCTTACTATACATGGTCCACACTAAGGTAGAAGGAGGAAACCACTATAATTCCCCGATCTCCAATGTCCAATTATGGAAATGGGATTTCCAAAGCTTTACTAAATTTAACCACACTTGAAAAAAAATATTTTTATTTCTCATACACTTTATATGAGATTGAGTCCAAACATTGTGCTTATTCCACTTGTAACATAATAACTAAAAGCATGCCACTTTTTCCATTTCCTTGCACGCAAGTTTTCAAATTCCTTACATGCAACCTTTCAAATTCCTTACATGCAACTCTTAAAATTATTTCCATGAAAATAGGCATAGATCAGTACATCCATATTATCATACTACAATACTATCCCATCCAAAAAAAAAAAATATTATCTTCAAACAACTACCATACTTTTACATTTTCTCCAAACAACTACTATACTATTACATTTTCATGTAAGCATTTCTTCAAACACTTTACATGCAAACTAATATAGAAAATGATTTTCATACAAGTAAGCATATATCAACTACAACAATACTATTACACATCAATATTATCCCCAACCACAAACAACATACTCATTAGGGAATTTTATCAAACAGTTTGTATGCAATCAATCATTGAACTGTTTGTGCATTTCATCAAACACTTTGCATGTAAACTAATATAGAAAATGATTCAATCAATATATCATAAAATGTAGTAGTACAAGTTATGGAAATTGAACCATATGATCAGCGGTATTTTCCCTCACTATGGTTCAAGTTTC
The DNA here is from genome assembly GCA_000404065.3 of Pinus taeda. Lineage (NCBI taxonomy): Eukaryota > Viridiplantae > Streptophyta > Pinopsida > Pinales > Pinaceae > Pinus > Pinus taeda. The sequence goes on along the minus strand of APFE030627820.1, from coordinate 257,655 downwards.
AACTTCTGATATTTCACAGGTGAAATTTTATAACAAAAATACCAACACAATCATATTTGGTGCACAATTCTAGGAGTATCGAGAAAACTCGACTTCCAATGGTCATATCTCCTAAAATATAGCAAATAAATGTCTAAATATTTTATCCCAATATACATGGGATTTCCCCTCATTGTGGAAAAAATTACAGCTCCTGAGATTTCCCATAAGAAAAGTTCTAACAAAAATGTCAGTGTGACTTGTTTGAGTCTTGATTTTAGTAGCATTCAGAAGGCTCAGCTCCCTCTACTCATATATCATAAAATATTGCGACCCAATATATGAAATTTTTACCACATAATTACTAGTATGTCCCCTCCATGTGGACAAGTTGTCCACTTTTGAAAGCCTGCATATGATGACTTATTGCAGAATTCAACATGACCTATTTAAAGGTGTATTTAGGAAGGTCATATTCCTTAGATCATAATTCCTAAAGTATTGTGAACCAATATCTGAAATTTTTACCACATTATCAGTGGGATTTATCTTCAATATGGATAAATTTTCAACTTATAATATGGCACAAAAGAATTGTTATAACAGATATGACAGAAAGGTCTAAAATTTAACCTCTTTTCTTCATTTCACCTATGATAGAGCCCATCGAGCCCAAGTGTTTGAACCTGGAAACTCTGATACCATTCTGTAACACCCTCCAAGGTAAATTTTCATATAAAAAACATAATAGGAACATAAATAAAATAAACATATCAGTCATCAAAATCCATATATATACATCAGTGCATTTGCACATGAAAATCAAGGGAATGAATTTTTCATTAATAATGCAATGAACCAACAGTTGATGGGACTACCATGTTCCACCCAACCATAGATTGGCTAAGCCAAGTCTCTCTTCAGCCAATCACCCTCGTGCCATGCTCCAATCATGAATGTGAGACTCATAGAACACATCAAAAAACACCAATCAATGTGGATGCCACCAGAGTACTCCACCCACAACAGAGGAACTTGAGTGCCTCCTAGTCTCTCAGGATTTATCGTGCATCCACAGTCTGATCCAAGGATCACTAGGCACTACATTGATACATACTCTCTAGGATTTATCCTGTATTACATCCCAAAATCACTAGGCGCAACAAATAGAAAATCCACCTCTTGGCTTTACTGTATATCCCTCCATTCACTGACAAGGATTCCTAGGCCCATCAAGGCACACAATCTAGCTATACCGCAACCCACAATCTAGTTCAGGGGTTACTAAGCCAGTGGCTTCATGAATCCTTAGTGCGGTTGATGGACCACTACCACCATGTGTTTTTCAATTCATAGATCCAACCCACTGAGCTTCGAATCCAATCTGGCGATCCCCAACAAAATGCATGAGAGAACCCATCTCATCAAAGCTATCATGAAATGGCAAGGCTAGGTTGAAAATATTGTCACACCTAGCAAGACCCATGCCATGGTAGAAAAGAAACACATGTAATCCCATCCATGCCAAATATAGCAAGAAAAATACACATGCAAGTTGATACTTGCAATGAAGCCTATTGTAGCTGCTTGATCTTACCTTTCCCTGCTTGATCCTTGCTTCCTCTTGCCTCCTTTTCTTTTCTTGCTCCAATGCGAAAGTGCTCCAAGAAAATTCGAAGTGTCCAAGAGTATGAGAGAGAGAGAGAATAATGAGAGAGCTCCAAAGCTAAAGTTTCCAAGTCTTGCTGACTGATCCTCAGAAGCCTTTTTATTAATGAGGCCTCTATTTTCTTCATTTTCCATTATTTTTCTTAAATTCCCTCCTCACATGCAACATGTGACCTTTCACGTTCCTTTTCTCCTAATTTCCATTATTTTCCTAAATAGATGTGCCAAAATACCTTTTTGCCTCTTTAAAGCCTTAGTCATTGCCTTTGTTAATTTCCAGCCATAAACAACCAAATGAACACCACCTAGGATGTGTTGCTTTCCATTCATCTTGGAATATGTTTCCCATGATCTGTGGTATTTATATATTTTTAGATGGAATTTCGTCAGGGTTGTTACAATTGGAATCAATACAATTAGCCATATGGGGAAAACTAAATGTCGTAAATGCATGCTCGTACGACTAGTTAAAAATATTGTGATCATGAAAGCATAGGAGATATATATATCATGAGAAAATATTTTCCTTTTGGGGAATGCATAATGAATTTTGATAGCATACCTTTTGAGATTTATTACTATTTATGTCGGGTAAACGGAAAATGATGATGTGTTCATACGATATAAACATGCCACCCATACGAGTTATTTAAAAAAAATTAGACACTTATCAAAGGTGATTTCTCCTAGTTGTTTTTAATAAACGAATCCTAATGGAATAGTAAAGAGATGGAAATTCAAATTATACTCCAATACCACATGCAAAGCCACTACTGCTAGCAAGCATCCATATCGTTGACAAGGTTTCCTTTTGACTGCTAGATGAGTCAGTATCCTTAAATTGTAGTCATAAAAGGGTTTTGCTAAAAAATTCCATTGTGCTGATAACCAGATAGTAAGAATGCCAGTCACCAAATCATAACAAAGTGAACACGTTGTCTCGTGATGAGACCTCATGTCCTTTGATATTTAGTGTCGAAAAGGCCATTACCCTGGTGTGGTAGCCATAATGGGAATGTCACTTATGTTAATCTCCCATGATTGTGGTAGGTTGACTCATGATGAGACCCCCTATCCCTTTGAGAAAAGTTAGCTGAGCATATTTCCAAAATTATTTTATTTATTAAGGGAGACACATCAACTCCTTAAGAGTCAAAGATGGTGTAAGAAAGAAAAATGACAAAGAAAATATGCCTTAGTTCCTTTATTATGTTTTTTAAGGGAACCACCATTTGAGTGTGTAGAACAAGGAAAATTGGTATGGTGGTGATAACTCATGAACAGTTTATAATATGTCCAAAAAACCAGGAATAGAGTACATATATACATGGATAAGACATTTTAGATTAAAAAGTAAAGATATTCACCAAAAGGTAAAAAAATTCATCATAATATAAAGATTAATGATTTTTTAAAAAGTTTAAATCAAAATTCATAACCAAGAAAATTCCCTGCATGTACATAATAGGAATTGGCTAAATGGATCAACAACACTTCTTTGGAAGGGAACAACAAGCATTCTTTTGAAAGGGAACAACAAATATTTCTTTGGAAGGGAACAATAAACATTCTTTTGGAAGGGAAAAACAATTTTTTCTTTGAAAGGGAATAGTAAGTGCTTCTTCGAGAAGGGACAAAAACTGTAATGAAGGGGACAATAGCCATGCCTTTGAAAGGAACAACAATTTTGCCTTTAAAGGGAACAACAACTGTGTCGAAGGGACAATAATTGTACCTTTGAAGGAAACAACTGTCTTAATGAAGGAAATAGTAGCTATGCCTTAGAAGGAAAAACAGCTTTGCCTTAGAAAAATAGATGATTTATAAAAACAATGTCTATACCAAAACTTCAACATCATGAAAGGAAACAAGGTAAAAAAAAAGAAGAAAAAATTAACCTAATTTCAAGAGAAATATATATACTATTTACAATATAGGAAAAGACTATTATCATGGAAATGAAGTTGTTGTGTTTCCATCCCCTATAGCTATGATTTGAAGAGTAGGATCATTACTTACCTATTGATCAAAGTAACCCTTTGTGAGTGGTTGACGATAGAGGCATAGCCAATTTCCATTCACCAGAATAGGAGCACCAGTCCTGTCAATGGTGATTAAGGTTATGGTTCCATTTTCATACACTTCTTGAATTTCATAAGGTCTAAACCACCTTGTCTATAATTTCCCAAGAAATTCATGGAATCTAGAATCATACAGGAACACCCAATCACCTTTCTAAAATTATTTCCTTTTGATAAGAATATCATGCTAGTTAACCCTTTGTTGTTGAATAATATTTGTGCATTGGAGAGAAAGTAAGTGTGCTTCACCTAGTTCATTTAATTCCCATAGGTGTTGTGTTTGGGCCTCTGTAAGACCCAGTGTAACCTCCTGGGCTATCTTAAGAGTCTCTATCTCAAATTCTATGGGGAAAATAGGTTATATTCCATAAACAAGATGGTAAGGGAGTAACTATTATTATTGCACCATGTCATGTGATAACCCCATAGGGCTTCTGGAAGCTTAACAACCTAGTTCTTTCACTTTGTTGAGACTATTTTCGTTAGGATTTCTTCCAAGACCTTGCTAGTGCTTTGTAACTGCCCATTTTCCTGTGGGTGGTATGGAGAGGTAACTCTGTGTTTGATATGATGATTTCGTAGAGTGGCCAAGATTTTATGTCATGTAAACTATGGTCCTGCATCTATTATTACTTCCTTTGGTAATCCATATCATACAAATAGTTCAAAGAGAAATTTGATCACTATTTCTTCCATGGCCCATTGAAAAGCTATTGTTTCTACCCATTTAGTAAAATAATCTATGATGGCCAGTATATAGACCTTTTGATTTGATGGTGGATTAAATGGGCTAACAAAGTCCAGTTCCCATCTTTCGAATGGTTCCACCACCAACTGAGGCTACATTGGCATCTCGTCATGTTGGACAGGATAGCCCATCCTCTGGAAACTGCCATAGGCCTAAACATATTTCTTTGGATCTTTAAATATGGTGGGCCAATAATAGCTCATATGAAGGACTTTATGTCCAGTCATGCGATCTGCAATTTCTCTACCATAGGGTTCATCATGGAAAGCTTTCAATACGTCATAAACCTCATCTTATCAAATGTACTTTTGAATCTGTAGGTCAGAACCAATATGAAAAAGGTATCCACCAATCGAGGAGAATCAGACATTGCATTGGATAATCAGTCTCATTTCCTTTGGTCATAAGTGTGCTGGTAATTTTTCGACTGCTAAATAATTTTCTACATCTGTATAGTAGGGTGCTTTGATCATTACAATGAACAAGTGTTCATCCAGGAACTAGTCATCTACTCGTATTAGATTATTTGTCTTAGGCACCCAAGACAAGAAGTCCACAGCATGTTTTTCTTTTCCTGGCCAATCCTTAATAATGATATCGAACTAGTGTAGTAACAGTAGTCATCAAGTTACTCATGCATTGGTCATTGGTTTATTGGCTAAATATCTGATAACAGAGTGGCTAGTATACAAAGAAACTGGATAACCTATTATATAATGTCTAAATTCATTGATAGCATATATAACAACTATAAAAAATAAATTATGTTACTGTATAATTTAGCTCACTATGGCTCATATCTTTTTGAATGTAATAGATGGTGTAGCACTTCATGTCCTCTTCTTGTCCAAGAACAACACCTATAGTTGTATCTGATGCATCTGAGGAGATGTGGAAAGGTAACTCCCAATTCAGTCCTTGCAATATTGGCATTGTCGAAACCAATTTCTTCAGTTCTATGAAAGAAACATCACATTTCCCAGACAAATAAAATTCAACACTACCTGTTGGAGTATATAAGGGTTCAACTATTTTCGAAAAATGTTCTATAAATCTACAGTAACACACTACATACCCAAGGAAGCTACATACCTCAATTTATGTGTGGGGTGTTGGCAAGGCAAGGATTACCTCTATTTTTGTTGGGTCTACCTGAATTCCTGCTATTGGTATATAGTGTCCCAGAACCACACCTTCAGCCATCATCATGTGGCACTTTTCATGGCGTAAACATAACCTCATAGAAATACATCTCTCAAGGAATTTCTCTATATTTTGTAAAGCCTAATCAAAATCATCTCCGTACGGGGTAAAATCGTCCATATATACTTCAAGTTCTTCATTAATCAGATTAGAGAAAATACTTAATATCGACCTTTGAAATGTGGCTATGGTGTTGCATAGTTTGAAGGGTAAAAATCTATATGAAAATGTACCCCAAGCTTAGGAGAATGTAGCTTTATCCTGGTCTTCTACGAAAATCTGAATTTGGTTGTAGCCATTGAAGCCATCGAGGAAGGAAGAAAATGGATTCCTTGCTAAGGTGTTAAGGACTTGATCATTGAAAGGAAGAGGGAAATGGTCCTTTTGTGTGGCTTTATTAAGATTTCTATAGTCGACACAAATTCACCCCTTCCCATTTTTCTTGGGAACGACTACCAATGGGGAGACCCACTGACTATTTGAGATGGGATAAATAAAATTTACATCCAACAATTTTTGTATTTCCTATTACACAATTTCTTTGAGGTGTGGATTTAACCTCCTCTGAGCCTGTCGGATGCTATCGTCATATTTATCAGTATAGGCCCTTCAACCTTCGGCCCCCTAATTGCGCATGACCAAAGGGGACCCCATGACCCTTCGACCTTCGACCTTCAGCCTTAATCATTTTGCCTTAGGCCTTTCACCTTTGGCCTTCAACCTTGACCCCTTCGGCCTTCGACCTTGATCCTTCGGCCACCCTTGAGCCTTCAGCCAACCTTTCGGCCAGCCTTGATGGGGCCCCATCACCCCACCTTCCAACCAACAACCAAACATCCCCTCAGCCATCCTTTGGTTTAATTATTTAGTGATGTATAGTTATTTTAAGTCATCCCAACCAGCACACCCACAAACCTCCAACATCCCTCCAATGACCCTCCAACATCCCTCAAAACAGGCCTCCAAAAGGCCTCCAACATCCTTACAACCTCCAACATCCCACCCCCACTATATGATGAGTACATAGCTGAGGGTCAATACCTTTCATATCTAAGTATTCCTCGGAAAAATATTCTTTATATTTCCTAAGAATCTAGATTAGTCTTTGTTGTTGATAATTTTCCAAACTATCATTAATATTTAGAGTTTTTCCTGGTTCAATGTCAATTGGACTACTATTATCAACAACATTTGTAGGTATATGTTGGCCCTCAGAGTCCTTCAAGGGGTATCCTTTTTCTTCATTATCAAGGATGACTTTTAGCATTTTGCATGTTGGATTATTCATAGAAGTAGGTTTATTAATGAAGTTTCTAATTACATCATCTTCCATTTGATTCTTAAATCCAAGAGTTTCTTCTAATGTGAGAGGATACTGTATATTTTCTTCCAGACATCTAGGTGGGTGTAACTGAGGATTTACAATAGGCATACATGGTTTGTCTGGGGGATACAAAATAATATTTTTCATAGCATTTCCTTTAGTGATTGTCATGTTTCCTTCGTGACATCCTATATAAGTGTCTGTTATTGCTAACCATGGTTTCCCTAATATAAAAGGGTGTCCATCTAGCCTACTTCTTGGATTAATTACTAGGAAGTCCACAGGATACTCCCAAGAATCAATGAATATGATTATATCTTGTAAAGTACATTCAGTCTCAACTACTGATCTATCGACAAGTTCTAGTAATGTTGAGGTTGGTTCTAAAGATGTAATACCAAAAACATTAGAAGTTTTAGCAGTCAGAATATTCATGGCTTCTCCCAGATCTACTAGCGCATTTGGAAAAATGTAGCCTTGTATCTAAACAGGCACTATAGGATTTCCTAGATCTTCATATTTAATCGGTTCTTGTTTTCACAAGATCAGGTCAGATAGAGTTCCTACTACATGAAGAGTTGATGGATTTTTCAATTTCCTTCCAAGTTTCTTCCGACATAATTCTTTGATTGTTCTGGAATAAATTGGGATGTCTTGTATGGCATAGAGGAGCAAGATATTATACACAAGTTTTTCAATTCCCCTACAATGTAAAAATCATCATAGATGGTTGGTTTATCTATCATAATTATTTTATGGAATGGGGGAGAAGAAATTATAATTTTATTAGGATTTTGTTGTTCAACTCTGTCTCCTCCCTCCTCTATTTCTGTGGTAACCACAGTTGAAGGATTTATTGTAGGTTGTTTTCCTTTGTCATTTTCTTTTTTCCATCTCGAATTTCTTGTGGAGTAATGATGCACCCTAACCTTAATTGGAGCTCATTGCATTCTACATTTTTTGTTTCATAGTCTGAATTCTCAATGATTTCTACATACTAAACTGGTCTATTGTTAGGATTTAGATTTGGTTGAGACAAAAATTGGTGGTGTATTCAAGGTTGAGGATTCTAAGGTAACTAAAATGGATATGGAATGTGGGACGAGATTGAGGAGCCATCCCCATGGGTGGATTAGCTAATTCCACAAGGCGCTGCCAATTTTAGGAACAATTTGGATTTTAAGTAGTGGAATTATCCCACTATGAAGGGTAGGAATTATTGACTGGATTTTTCCAAAAGGGGGCCGAGTATTGTGAATTTGGCCAACCATGTCCTGCAAAAGGTTGGTTTAGCCAGGGTGACATGGGACATGATTGGGATTGCCAGACAGAGAAGAGTGGTTTCCCTTACCATGTGGTTCCAAGATTTCTTTTGTTGATTTTATTGCCCATAAAAGAATAAAGAAGGGTCTTGCAACATACTTATGCATCAGTCTCGCCATTATTGACGTTGAACCATCATGTATATTCGCTCTATCTACTAGTTGGCTTCTTTAAACACCTCTTTTAGCCATGCAAGCAATGGATATTGACCTGTTGCATGATCTTTGGTACATATAGCACATGTTTAAATCATTTCCAGGGGATGTTCCCTCTGACTTTGTTTCTTTCAGCAAAGTGGGAAGAATATGGCTAGTGATTATTCTACTTCAACCTACCTTTTCCTGGCTTGTAAAACATCTGACTGAGTAGTCAACCTACCCAGGATGTTAGTTTTGAAATCTTCTAGGAGGTTTCCAATTTCTATCTGAGTTACACTCCCACCAGGAGCTCTGCCTCTTCTAGTGATAGGATCTCATCCTCCTGCTTTGGTTCATGTGCTGCCCCACAAACACCTGATACGAAATTGAATAATTTCATCATATCCTTCTTGATAAATATAACCTTTTCCCATTACATTTAATGTTTCCACCCATTCATCTATCATCCTTTTTATCATAGTATCTTTGAATATTTATTTTGGCAACGTAGCATAAGGTAACCTATATAAATTATAATAAAACCTTCCTACATATTATTCTAAGGTTTCATCATATTTTGCAGTCATTTTAAAGATTTCATTATTCAGATCCCTAGTCCTACAATAGTCTTGCTACTTAGTAAGAAAGGTGTTTTTCATTGCTTCCCAAGAATTGATGGTACCCCCACCTAAACCCATAAACCATCTAAAGGCTACTCCCTTTAGGGTGGAAGGGAACAAATTCAATTTCTGAGGGTCAGTGGTGTAGTCATATCCTTTACATAGGACATTGAACTCAAATAGGAAATCATCCAGATCCTTTGAGGTCATCCCATGAAAAGTAGGAATGGTTTGTAAGGGGATGGCCTTCACTGGGTCAATCGCTATTAGATCAACTATAGGATACTGTAAAGTTGAGGTATAGATCTAAGGTGGTTGATTAGCCATTTGATCAAAGATGTGCCAATAATCATCATGGATATCTTGGTCAAGAGGTGTTATTTGGGCATAAGGAATACTCAAAATTTGAAGAGGACTTACCCCGCTACTTAAATCTAGGACGTCGGGTACTTATTTTCCAACCAGAATATTAGAGGACCCTAATTCAGATGGCCATGGATCTGGTTCAGTATCTCCTCTAGTTTCTCCCTCTCCTTCCTTTAAGTTACATGAATTTACCTCTTATGAAGGACCATAATCTAGATCATTCATGTTTTGAAAACTCTACTCGGATCCTTCAGTTTTATTGTGAAACTCGATGTAAGTTGCAGTTGATGACTCTGTCACTTGAGGGATTAAGTTAAAGCACTTCCTAGATATTGTTGAGGGTCCTACTGTTTCCTAAAATCTAACTTTTTGAATGATTTTGTCCATAAAAGTAGTTCTCCCAAGGGTCCTCAATCCCTAGGATTTTGTGGTTTTTCGTAATGGATTCTAATTTATAGGTGTCTTTGTTCCCCTAGTCATGCATACCTACACAACCTCTGCGTATGAACTAAAAGTGGGAATTAGGCATAATATTTCTATTGCTCGCATGCCTAGGTTATTATCTCCCATCCTCAATTCCTAGTTATCTTTAGAGGTACAATCTTATTATTATCCTAAAAACCTCCCTGGAAACAATGCAAAAATGTTGGACAACTAAGACGACCTCAAAATTTGATCTTAATCCTACATTGATGTATCAACATTGAATTGGTTTTTCTATTTCAAGGTTTTTGACATTATCTATGTGCTAAAATATCAGAGGTTGAAATGTGAGTATCTAATCCTAATTTAACCAATCGTTGCAGAAAATAAATTAATCACTCAACAATCATTGACTTGTAAATTTGAATGGAAAAAGGAAATAAATATATGTTTCACACTTGGAGGAATAGGTTAATCTAAAACCGAATTCGGACAAGAATATTAACCTAAGATTCAAATGCGTAAAGGGAATTAAACCAAGTTCAGTAATCAAATTCACACATCTTTTTCTAAATCATGCATATCAAAGAAAACTACTTAAACCATGCCAATAAGTGAGAGCATTCAAAATTGGAAATAATGAAATGTGCAAAACTAGTATTCATGAGAAGTAAATTCAAACAGGGAAAAACAATTAAAATATAAGAATTAATCTATCTCGGATTATAATGAAAACAAGAAAGAAAATAACAAAAGAGAAAGTAAATAAAATGTTGCAGTCAAGAAGTGAATCTTTCAACGACTGGGCCCAAAGTCTCGAGAAGGGAGTGTCGTAAAAGCTCAATGCACGGCTTTAATGTAAAAGCTTCACCTCTTCATTAACTGTCAAAATATATTATAACATTGTTTGTAACCTTTAAGGTTGAATTATGGCTTACAGTCTTCCTGTAGGAAAAATAATGAAAAGTAAAGTCCTATGGTCTCTTCTATTGACTAATGTTATATATTTACTAAGGAATTCTTAGTAAATTAGAGCTTATCCCTAGATCGGTGTTATGAAACCAGCTCACAAAAAGATAGAAAAAATAGATGAACGCCTTATAGATAAGCCTCTTCGAGGGAACAACCTCCTTTACATTGCACAAATGAACAATTCTTAGATGATTCAAATGACAAAACCTTCTTTCTATATATAGGAGTCTAAGGGGCACAATATAACCAAGCCAACCTAACAATAATAATATAAAGGCACAAAAATAACACTAGAGGGATTCTATGGGGCACAATAATAACAATATGGAGACAATAGGATCACAACAATAACAATAGAGGGATTCTATGGGGCACAATAATAACAATATGGAGAGAATAGGGTCACAACAATAACAATAAGGGATACAATGACAATAGTAATGGGGGAATCACTAGTATTATAGGGACCTAACCTGCCCCTCTCCCTCAAAAAAGTGTTGTCCTCAACACTTGAGTAGTACTAGATGCTTCTATATAAAATTCTCATCCTCCCATGTGGAATCTTCAATGGGTAAGTTCCTCCACTTGATGAGATACTCTGAAATTGATTGATTCCATAGTTGTCGAGTTCTTGTTTCTTTGACTGCTTCAGGTTCCAATATGATTTTTCCTTCCCATCAAGTTCAGGAAATATTGTCTGAGCTAGAATCTTGTCACCTATAACCTTCTTTAAGCATGAAGCATGTAAAATTGGGTGCACTCGAGAAGCCACAGGAAGCTACAATTTGTATGCCATTGTACCTATCTTTTGCAACACCTTGTATGAACCATAATACTTTGGTGATAATTTATTATCCTTCTTAGCTTTCTTGATGGACATTTGTTTATATCGTTGTAGCCGTAGGAATACCCAATCACCTACATCAAAACCTCTTTCGTTGTGATGTTGATATGCCTGCTGTTTCATTCTATTCTGTGCCAAGAAGAGGTTATCCTTTAAGAGTTTGATAACTTGTTGTTGATGCTCGATGTCATCTTCCACTGCTTGAACCTTATAATTTTCTCTTAAATATGATGTAATGGATGGTGGATGATATCCATAAAGTGCCGTAAATGGGGTCATTTTTGTTGCAGTATGGAAGGAAATGTTATACCATCATTCAGCTAGAGGAAACCATTTGACCCATTGTGCCTATATATCAGATACAAAGAAATGAAGATAACCTTCCAAACATTTTTTTACTATCTCAGTTTGACCATCAGATTGAGGATGATAAGATGAGATATGAGCTAACTAAGTACCAAGATAAGAAAATAATTTTTTCTAAAAATTTCCAGTGAAAATGGGATCTTTGTCAATTAAAATAATCTTTGGGTTTCCATGTAGCTTTTGAATTGTTTCCATAAATGCAGTAGAAACTGTACTCACTTTAAATGGATGAGATAATGCACAAAAGTGTGCATACTTGGTAAATCTATCAACTACCACCATGATAACACTCTTTCCTTCAGACTTGGGTAAACCTGTGATAAAACCCATTGAAACCTCTCCCAACGTTGGCTTGGAATGGATAAAAATTTTAATAGTCTTGGGGTCTTAATTGTTTCAAATTTATTTTGTTGGAAAACCAACATTCTCCCACAAACTTTTGAATATCTGATTTAAGGCCATCCCAAAAGAAATCCTTCTTAACCCTGTTGTAGGTTTTTAGAAATCTTGAGTGCCCTCGTAAGGGAGAGGTGTGAAATTCCCTAAGAATATTTTGCTTGAGTTGGGAATTGTTATGTAGGTATAACCGATCCTTGTGCCATAACAATTTTTTTTTTCTAGCTAAATGTATCATATGTACTGGGATCTTGTTGTATCTTTTGAATGAGAGCCCACATTTTCTCGTCATTCTTCCTTTCAGCCCTTGCTTCGTTTATCCAATTTGGTTGGATAATACAAATGGTGGAAAGATATGCTTCCACATCCTAATCCTTTCTTGAGAGTGCATATGCGACAACATTTTGCTTCCATTTTTTATAGATGATTTCAAAGTCATAACCCAACATCTTTGTGACCCATTTCTACTACCCTTCTAAAGATAATCTTTATTCTAAAAATTATTTAAGATTATCATGATCTGTTTTTACCTTGAAGTGTCTTCCCATTAGGTAGGGTTGTCATTTATTAAGTGCATGTAGGATTGCCAACATTTCCTTCTCATAAATAGATTTGTGTAAATGCTTTCCTTTGATTGGATGACTTTCGAAAGCAATGGGTCTTTCTTCTTGCATTAAAACAGCACCAATTCCATTTCCTAAGGCATCACATTCCACAATAAAGGTTTTTGTGAAGTTTGGTGTAGCTAAGATTGGTGCTTGGCACATTGCCTCTTTAAGATGTTCAAAGGCCTTCGTTTCTTCTGGAGTCTATGAAAATGCATCCTTCTTCAATAATGTTGTTAGAGGTGTTGTTATCCTCCATAATTCTTAACAAACTTGCGATAATACCATGTCAACTCAAGAAATCCTCGTAGATGCTTTATGGATGTGGGGATTTTTCATTCCTTAATGGTTTTAGTTTTGCTAGGGTCTACCTTAACACCTTCATGAGATACAACATGACCCAGATAGTCCACCCCTTGTACTCCAAAGAAACATTTGGAGGTTTTCACATATAATTGTTTCTCCTCCAATAGTTTGAGAACCATGTCAACATGTTGGACATGATCCTTCTAAGACTTGATGTAGATTAGTATATCATCAAAAAATACTAACACAAATTTTCTAAGGTTGAGTTTGAAAATGGAATTCATCAAACCTTGAAATGTAGAAGGTGCACTAGTAAGGCAAAAATGTGTGACCAAAAATTCATAATGACCCTCATGAGTTCTAAATGTTGTTTTTGGAATGTCTTCAGTCTTCATTCTTATTTGATGATATCTTGAATGAAGATCCAACTTGGTGAATTAAATTGATCCATGAAATTCATCCAATAATTCATCAATGAGAGGAATGGGAAATGTATCCTTAATAGTGAGCTTGTTGAGCTCCCTATAATCTAGACACATGCGCCATGATCCATCCTTCTTGTGAACCAATACTACTGGAGTAGAGAAAGAACTTTGACTACGTTGAATTATACCAGCCTATAGCATTTCTGCAACCATACATTCAATTTCACTCTTTTGGATATAGGGATATCTATAGTGCCTGATGTTTGGAGGAACACTTCCTGGAATCAAATTAATAGCATGATCATGATCAAGAATAGGTGGGAGGCCTCTGGGAGTCTCAAATACCTTGGAATGATTGTCCAAGACATTTTAGAGATATAGAGAAATGTATGATTTCGCTGTGGGAACCTCTAGTGCACATAATTGGGAAATTATGCCTATTGTTCTTTCTTTATAAGCTTTGTCATTTTGTTAGAGCTAATTATCCTTCCCAATTTCCCTACAGTACCCCTTAATTCAAATTCCTTTCCTTCTAAAGAGAATTTCATGAAAATTTCTTGAAAATTAAAAGCTATTGTACCCAAGGATTGTACCCATTGGACTCCTAGTACAACATCAACACCATCCATTGGAATGGAAATCATTGCGCTATTCAATACACATTCTCCCAAGGATAGCTTGATATTATGGCACTTTCTTGAGAAATTTATGGTTTCTCCAATTGCAACCATCACTTGACACTCTAGTGCTCGATATAGGAAGCAATTCAATTCCTTTTCTATCTTACAATGAATAAAATTATGGGTACTTCCCGAATTAATCAACACTATCACCTTTTTCTTCTTGATATGCCCTTCTATCTTAATAGTTTGAGTTGTAATTCCAACCAATGCATTACAAGACATGGTTGGATTCATTTCTTCTTTTTCTAGGGTTTGTTCTTGGTGTATATCTTATTCTTTTGACATTTCTTGTTCCTTTTCTTCCTCCTCTTCACAATCTATGTAGAATAATTTCTTCTCTGCACACTTATGACCTTTGGTGTATTTGATATCATAACTGTAACAAAGCCCTTTTTCTCTTTTTTCTTCCAATTTTTGTGGTGTCAAACTTGTAGGTTGTGGATGGCTAGGGGCAGTAACACTTCCATCTTTATGATTGTGAGTGGGAGGCTTCCTTGTTGCCATAACTTTTCTTTCCATTTTTCTTTCCAACTTGAATGCCTTCTCCAATGAATCTAGTTCCCAAAGGCAAAAATCATGTTGGATGTTATCTTTTAAATTCCGTATGAACACATCAATCATATGCTCCTCTGGAATACCTTTTACCCTTACATTCAATTTTTGGAAGTCCTCAATGTGTTCCATTATTGAACCCTTTTGTTTGAGATTTATCAATTGGCTAAAAAAAGTGTTTCTTTTTGTATCATCATAATGTGTTATCATTTCATCTGTAAAAATATCCCATGTGAAAATTTGTTTACGAGAGAAAAGCCATCGATACCATACAAACTGATTTGGTTCTAAATATAAAGTTGTAATTCATAACTTTTGTGTGTTTTGCACATTATGGAGATCGAAAAATTGCTCCATCTATAGTATCCATGTTCTAGGATGCTTTCCATCAAACTTCCTCATATCCATATTTGGAACATGGTGGTTCTTTAATCCAACATTAGAGTCTATGAAATCATGATTAACATTTATTTTTTTCTCATCATGAGTTCCCTTTCCTACCCTTTTGCTATTAGTAAGCATTTCTTGTAGAAACTTTGTCAAATTTGTCTTCAAATTTGTTTGTAAATCTTCCATGCCTTTCTTTAAATCATCCATCTTAGCTTCCATGCAATCCATCTTAGCTTCACGGCATCCATTTAGCTTCCACGCCATCCATCTTAGCTTCCACATCATTCATCTTAGCTTCTATGCCTTTCTTTAAACCATCCATCTTAGCTTCTACGCCTTTATTTAAACCATCCATCGTAGCTTCTATGTATTTCTTTAAACCATCCATCTTATTTTCTATTGTTTTTTGTGCGACTAAACTTTTTTTCACTTGGTCTCATAATTTTGATATATCATGTTGCATTTCTTCCTCTTCTTCAGTAATCATGCTAGAGCTCTCAGGTTTCTTACTAGGTGTTTCCATTTTCTTTCTTTGGGGTATCAATTACTGATAATAATGCTTCACTATGCCCTTTGAATTCCTTCAAACTAATTTCTAAAACCAAGCTTATGAAAAAATCTAAGAAAACTACACACCTTTTTTCACTTTGTAGGAGCTTGATATTGAATCTGATGTATCTCTGTAATTATGGATCTCCCAAGTATGAAATTTCTTCCTATGGTAATCCTCTGAGAGATATTTCTAACCCTGAAATTATAATTAAGATTGGATTATCCAATGAAGAGTTATGTAAAATCTCCCACGATGACCTAAGTATAGATTGGTTCAGTAGAGAGAACTTGTACAAAATTTTGTGGTTCACTATTTCAACCTTAGGTTCTAAGAATGATACGAAAGAAAAGTATTGTCCGACCTCTTTCTGTAACTTCTTATGAAAATTCAATATGATTCTCAAACCAAAAGTTATGACAATTTTCCCAAGGTGACCTGTTTGGAATGTAATTCGGGGGTCTACAAAAACCCTTAATTCCTCAAATTATATCTCTAAAAATATAGCGATGCAGGATCTGAAATTTAGAGGTGAGATTCAAAACAATTTCTTGTCAAATGGTTTTTTTTTTAGCTTCTGAAACTTCGTAGAAAAATAGTTATAGTGAAAATTCCATGATCACCTGTTTTAGATGAAATTTTGGAGCTTGCAAAAACCCTAACTTCCTCAGATCATATCTCTGAAAATATAATGGGACAAAATTTTAAATTTGCACTGGCAATTCAACCTGATTTTTTCTCACATGGGTTTTTCTTTTAGCTTTTGAAACATCACATAAAAAATGTTATAGCAAAAATTCCACGATGACTTGTTTGGAGCAGTGAAAACCTAGAATCCAAAGCTCTGATACCAAATGTTATGAAACCAGCTCACAAAAAGATAGAAAAGATAGATGAGTGCCTTAGAATTAAGCCTCTTCAAGGGGGCAACCTCCTTTACATTACACAAATGAACAATTCTTAGATGATTCAAATGACAAAACCACCTTTCTATATACAGGAGTCTAAGGGGTCACAATATAACCAAGCCGACCTAACAATAATAATATAAGGGCAGAAAAATAACAATAGAGGGATTCTATGGGGAACAATATTAACAATATGGGGACAACAGGGGCACAACAATAACAATAAGGGATATAATAACAATAGTAATGGGGGAATCACTAGTATTATAGGGACCTAACAATGGGAAGATCCTCAGGATTGCTCGGCCTAATTACCAGATCTTTAGTAGCAATTCTGCATCTCACTGCCTTTTCTTAGCTTGGCTTACATAGCTGAAATAATGACTTTTCCTCTCTTTGGTGCTATTTTCTTAACCAAAGGAACATAATTTGTCCATTTCACTTATCCTACACACAAATTAGTGAGATTTATGACTTATAGTGGTAAAAGTATCTAAATCATTTGACAATTATTTTTTAATTGTTTTTCATTCTTATTTCCTCTAAAACATCCTTAAGATAAAAGAAAATTTATTGAAATAATGTTATTAACCAAGTAAATAAGGAGGAAAATCATACCTTTTTCTTGACCCAATAAAGTTTAGGGACAATGTATTATCAGTTGTATGATTTACTAAGTTGTTTATATCATGCATGCAATCAGAGAAGGACCAATATTTGGATTGCACAATTTTTGAAGCATGAATTCCCTTTAAATATTTTAGTGTTAGTCAGTTCATCTTGTCGCTAGTGATAAAATATGGTCTTACAAGGTGTATTAGGGTGTCAAGTCAATTTTTTGTCATTTTAGTGAGTCTTGAAATAAAAATTTTGTCACTAGTTATTGTGTAGAGGTCACTTTTGCTCCCTTCACTTACTCCTGGTTCTCATCCCTCATCATGGTCATTGTCTTCTTCAGGGTATCATATCTTCATTTAAGTGTCCTGGGTCATGAAATGGTCAAATTCTTCATTTTAGGTCATGGTCTAGTGTTTCACTCCACGTGTCATAGGTAAAAAAAAAACATGTCCATCATGTAATTGAGTGGGTAAAGGGAGTTAGCAGCTTAGGGAATGAAAAATAAAGGTAAAGATAATGTTTTATTTCAAATAAGACAATGTTGCAGTACACTACCTTGTCTCATCATTTCTCATAGGGCCATTTTTGCTTCAAAATATGTTTATGACGAAATGGAGAAGAATTTTACGAAAGTGAAAGATAGTTTTGTCAATGATAAGCTAGGGAAAAAAAACCTCCTTCCATTTATGCACATGTATTATGATTTGAGAGAAATGCACAAACTACACTTGTAATGGGAGAGTTGTTACGCTTCTAGACAGTTTGATTTCAACATAGATTTTCTGGTATTTGGAGTAGGTGTTGGTAGTGCTTAAGGACTCTATTGTGTAGCATACATCCTAATATTTCTAATGGTACCTTTAGATAGTGACTTGGATTAGTGGAGGGAATCCAAATGTGCTCTACAAGTTGGCACTGCAATTTTGTCAGAGACACCCTAGGTTTTTGGAGTGACCTTTGGAAAAATCAAATTTTCACCCTGGCAGTACGTTTAAATTACATTCTTCATGAGTTCAACTTGTAGTAGGCTTCAAGAGATTCCCAACAAGCTATTAAGTTCACAATTTGGAGCAGTTTAAGGCCTACAAAATATAGTTGGAAGATGGCTTTGTGCTTCTGTGAACTACACTATGATTCTGGAGTTAGTACTGTGCTTCCATGAACTACAGTGCACTTTGGCACTATGCTTTTTCCAATGGTGCTGCGCTTCAGACAGAGTGGCCCGAAATTTTCCAAAACTCACCCAAACTTCAAATTAAAGCATTCTTTCCTATTCTTTTGATCTTCTAAGCCATTCTACAAGTAGGTATCATCATCTAACTCACTTTTTTCCTTTGGCAAAGCAAGTGAAAATGTGACTTTTCTTTATCTAGGGTTTATGTGAAATTTCATGCCGAAAAACTAGTGCAAATGATGGGTTTTGTTATTTATGACATTGAAAACTTTAAAATTTATCATCTCATACCTATGTATATATATATATATATATATATATATATATATATATATATATAATATATATATATATATATATATATCACCCTATCATTCACTAATCAACTCATTTAACCTCAGATTACCTCACCTTTATAGAAACCCTACCTCATACCTATCACTTTGGACAATTTCCTAGCAGGATTGTCCTTAAATTCTCCTACTCATCTCTCTCTCTCTCTCTCATTTCACTCAATTCAAACTTCCTAAGTTTTCTACCACCCCTATCCATATCCTGAAATTCCCTTATCATCGTCTCCCTTCCTTAACTCCCTCATTTCATCATTTCCTTCTTTAAGCAAGAAAATAGTCATCTTAAGGTCAAACAACTCATCATGGAGAAAGAGAAATATATGGCGTTAAAGCAAGGAGGATAAGGTAAAATAGTGTTGGAACCTGGTGAACATGAGGAACATGAAAATAATGTTGGGAAAAAGAAGCCAAGGACGAAGGGACTAAAAAGGGCATTGAAGGAGGAGAAAGAACATAATCTGCTAGATGAAGACCTAGACATGGAAGATAGAATTGCCTTGTAGATTAATGAGGATGGAGAGTATTGGATAAGTAAGGTCAATCACCACTTAGAACATATTCTTAACAAAACCAATGGGGATAATCAGCTATTGAGGCACATGGACCATCACTATCAGACCAGAAACATGATTTGCAACATCAAGCTCAAGTAGTTAAAAACAAGCTAAACGAAACCCTAAAGGAAAAATAATAGAGAGATAACTTGGATATGATTGCTGAAGGATCCATGAGAGCATAACATACGTCAATGTTCACTTCATGACTAATTTTGAAGTTTTTTCAACCATTTTTGGTGTTTTGAGAATTTTGGTGACAAATTCAGAAATTGGGCGTTGTGCTTTTTCCTCAGGTCTCCAAATGACAAGTGGCTTACATTTTCAGAAATATAATGACCTCCTATCTAAACGTATTTCATAATATTTCTCATAAAATGCTGAAATGTTTAGAAAAAGGAGAAAAACGAGTCAAAAATCATCATTCTGTCACTCATCTTGACAAGCGTTGCACTTCTGGAGACACCTTGGGAGAATGAGTTTTCCAAGGACTTCCCATGGGTCATTTAAAAAAATTCAAGGTCTTCTTGAAACTAGATAGGCAAGACCAGTTGGTTGTAATATAATATCTCAATTTGAACTAATGAATGAACCCTAAATTGGGCTCAAAGTGGGAGTGGAACTTTTACAAATTTCTGAGTTTTTATTTAAACTTTCACTATGTAATTTCCTAGTTTTTCAGTTTGACTTGCTCAAAGTCAAAAATCCTGCAGTAGTTCGAGGTTAGATGATGTAAGCATGAATAAATATACATGATAGGTTTTTTTATGGTTAAATAGGCCTCATAAATGAAGAAAAATTCAAAACAAAGTCTAAGAGAAGAGTTTGTATTTGACCTTCTCACTCTCATCCGTTGGTTGAGAGATGTAAGAACTCTGGACACCGCATATCTCCACAATGGTATGATATTGTCCACTTTGGGCCTAAGCCCTCATGGATTTGTTTTTGGGCTTTACCCGAAAAGGCCTCATACCAATGGAGATATTTTTCCATCCTTATATACCCATGATCCTCCCCACTTCTAGTTAATGGGAGTTTGGTCGTATACCCAACAATACTCCCCTCGAACAAAGGACCATCGAGCCTCCCCTCAAACGATTATCCATCCATCCACTCTCTACTAACCAGGATTCTCCAATCCAATGCCTTGGAATCACATGCCTTACATGGAGCAGCACCTGCCTTGAGAGCTCGCTCTATCCCAGGTCAACTCCTCTTCACCGTGTTGGGACCAAGAAATATCCTTGAAGAATCTGGAGCACAACACCTGTCTAACCAAGCTCACCGCGGATCCCATTGTGATATTACCAGGGCCCACCACCTTTGTTCAGCATTCCGAGGATTCATCCACTTGGCTAACTTCGGAACTTGGCTCTGATACCACTTGTAAGAACTCTACCCAGGAACACAAATGAATTACAGAGAATTACTAAGAGGAATAAATATAAAAATAACCAGCAGCAACCATAAACACATAAACACACATGTTTATCTGGGAAAACCCCAAATCCAGGGAAAAACCCGATCATAATGAAATTACATTATCCTGGCCAAAACCCTGGCCAATCCGGCCAAGTGAGCCTTCACCCCTCACCTCGAGGTCTTTTTATTACAATGAAGTTCTTCCAGCCTTTTATAGGCTCCATTACATATAATACCATGGGTAGAATACCATGGGTGCACAATACCATGTGCCCCAAAACCGTCACTGTTTAACCTGGGAAACTTGTGATTCTATCCCAAGTCAAGTTTACCTAACAATTCCCCCCTTAAACGTGACTCGGGGTTCCTTGACTAACTCTAGCCAATCCTGCTAAGTGAGAAAATCCCGCTCACTCTAGCTCTTACCCCCCTCAAAGTTTTTTACCCAGGGTGTTGTTAACCCAACATCCCCCCTATCACCTAGGTCTAACCCATACTTTATAGGTGATTAGCCAGGGGTACACATCCCTTACCAGGTCTTACAGTAGTATGCCCATTTACATGTAACAATTTTGACTTCATTAATTATTATTTTTTTTTTTTTTTATTGCTGCTGGTATTCTGACCCATCTTCTCTCAATTGCGGGCATCCTTGTTTTATTTCTTTGCTGCCTTCCTGCCAAGTTTAACTTCCTTTAAATTCTGAGATGAATCCTTGAAACCCTCACCTGGGGTGACTTTACTAGGAGGCCTTGATCTGGATCTGGAGTGTGATAACATGCGATGCTTCTTGTTTTGTTGATATATATCCATGGCATCAACATTCTCTTCCATGCCACTTGACCTTTCTCGCTTACGACCTCACTGAGACACAGATCTGCTCCGAGCTCTCTCTATTGTTAGTGAAGGATCCCACAACAACAACTGCTTCTCCTCCTCCTGATCCTCTACTTCCGGTCTCTTCGCCTGCAACAACTCTTTCATGGCCGCTATAGATTGCAACTTCCTTGCCTTCATCTATCTACCTTTGTAGAACTTTGTTTTGGCTGCATTTAGATTAGATTTGCGAACAAACTATGCATCAACCCTTTCTATGTCTACCAGGCTAAATAACCCTTGGCAACAAAAGCATTTTTCTGAAACCAATACACAACCTTTGGCTTTGATACCAATTGTTAAGAAATTTACCCAAGATCCTCCCCACTTCTAGTCAATGTGGGACTTTGGTCGTATACCCAACAAGATAATATTGGAAATAGTTCCACCACCTAGGAATTTGACTATTGAAGGTGGGGAAGTTGTTTGATTAAGTCTATATGTATCATTTCTCATTCATAGAGAGGGGTTGTACTTTTGTGGAGTGACTTGGTAGCTTACATTCTCTTATAGCTAATACAGGAGCAGTTGCAATTATATTTCATGAATACTTGTTCAATGAGTCTGTGGTGTTATTTTTCTTTCAGATCAGATTTGAATTCATGAAATCATATTTATTTTCATGCTTTACCTTCTTCCTATGATTTTCCTTGTAGTTATATGGACAAATTTTTTAGATTTAATCTTTATTTATGTGGAAATCATGCTTGTGTTTGTTTTCTTCTAAGACTAATGAATTCATGCTTTCACATGATTTCATCATAACACATTGATATCTAGTTGTTGGCTTGAGGGGGCCTTACCCAGGTTCAGTGTTAATTAGCCAAAGAAATCCCTACAATTCTGGCCCTTTCGGCATTAGCCCATGGAGAGCGGACCGAAGTCTCACTTGAAGCAGTATGTACAGATGCTGGAACCAAGTTTCCGCACCCTAAGATGGTTGTGATGTCGTTTAATTCCCTCCATCCCTGTCTTCAGGCAGTTTTCTTCGCTCTAGGGCTTGCGATACGAGCCCGCTATTCTAGCCTTCAGTACCTCTCCAAAAGGGAATGATCGACCTTCATGCAGCCCTAGCCTACTTCTCAAGTACTTTTGTGTTGCTAAGGCATCGAGTTGTACAAATTCCACAGTTAATCTAATGTAGGATTTAACCCCGTACAAAAATGACTTGCATACAAATTCTAAAACACAGAAAATAAACAATGGGAGAGCATAACGCTTAAAACACATATACACAGATATTTTCCCACTGGATCCCAAAACTGATACTACTAGCTTGATTTTTCATTATGTTCCTTTCAATGTTACAATACATATTTATACATGTTGAAGCATCCAATACCATGGACGGAAAACCATCGCGTCCAAAACCATGGATCAAAAATCATAGGTAGGTTCATCCAACCTAATATAGGTTCCAAAAAAGAATTCCCCTAGGCGCTGCCCTGGACCCTATAGAGGGGGGATACCCACCCCCCTCAAACCCCCTAAACAAGGGGGGATGCCACCCCCTTGCTGCACAATCGATGCAATGAAGGGGGCGCTCCACCCCCCCTCTCACCCCCCAGTTCACTACGTAGGTTAGTCGTGGAAAGAATATAACACAACCCAATATTCTCCCACATGTTGTTTTCTTTCCACAGGGAGCCACAGGAGAGCTTAGTCATTTTTCTATCACTGAAACGCCCATTGTTTCTCTACACCAGGAGAACTTCTCAGAGCATGCTTCTTGCCCTTTCCATCAATATCTTATTCATTCTTTCTACAACTCCATTTTGCTGAGGTGTATATGGAGTAGTCTTCTACCATGCTATACTACACTTCTTATAGAAATATTCAAATTCCTTACTACAAAACTCTCCACGATTATCTATCCTTAGCACCTTTATTTTCCTCTTTGTCTATTTTTCCACTAGAGATTTAAATTCTTTAAACCTGTCAAAGACTTTAGATTTCTTCTTAAGGATATATATCCATGTATTCCTTGAGAAGTCATCTATAAATGATACATAGTACACAGACTTACCCAGTGATGGAACCTTCATAGGTCCAAACACATCACTGTGCATAAGCTCTAATATATGTTTCGCCCTCTTTCCACCAGAGGGAAAACTCACCCGATTCTGCTTCCCATATACACAATTTTCATAGAAATCAAAATCCAAAGAGTTATGACTCATACCTTCTACCATACCTTTACCATGAAGTATTCAAAGGCCCTTCTCTCCAATATGTCCAAGCCTTTTATGCCACAACATGGTCTTCTCTCCAGAGACCACTATATTTTTTGCTCCACTTTCAGGAACCACAGAATTGTTGCACCCTTCAACAACAGTGCTACCTTGCAGCTTGTATAGAGTTCCAATCTGAACCCCTCACATCAATACCAATTCTCCTCAAACCATATTGCAAGTATCCTTCTCAAACACTATTTCTACACCTGCATCATCCAGCTTTCTTATAGAAATTATATTTCTAGCCAATGCAGGAATATGTAGAACACTAGGAAGTCTTCTAACCCTTCCACCTTGCAACTTCAACTTTACTTTTCCGCGACCAAAAATTCTAGCCTTCCTATCATCCCCTAGGAAGACATCACCACCATAATATTTCTCATACTCGCAGAACCACTCTCTATGGGGAGTGAAGTGAAAGGATGTACCTGAGTCAATCAACCATGCTTCATGATCTACATGTGTACTTGAAGAAGCCAAGTACATATACCCACCTTCATATGAGATGGTTTTCGCCTCTACATAAGGAGCATCATTAGATCCTTTTCCTTTGTCAGGAGCTTTCGATTTATAATCCCTTTTGTAGTGCCCTTCCTTTCCAAATTTCCAGCACACCACCTTTACAAGTTTTCCTGGAGATTTAGATCTCCCTCTAAATTTAGATCTCCCACTCAATGACTTATTTTTGTTTCTATTCTGGGACCGTCCTCGTATAGACAAAGTATCACCATTTTGGCTCTTCATATTTTTCCGTCTCATCTCCTTTGTCAGCAAGGATGAGACTATTTCATCAAATTGCAAGGCAATTGCATTGCTACCTATTGCAATAACCAGACTATCCCATGAATCTGGTAGAGAACACAACAAACTAATGCATTTATCTTGATCTGAAATTTTGATATCAATAGATGTTAACTGACTTACCACATTATTAAATGCACTCAGATGCTCTGTCACCAAGTCCCCTCGTTCATCCTCAAGTTATATAGTGTTTTTCATAGGAATAGTTTATTCCCAGAGACTTAGATTGGTACAAAGTCCTTAACTTGTCCCACAAAGCCTTCATCGTAGCTTCCCTTGATACATTCAACAATACTGAATCTGAGACACACAATCGTATTATGCTCTTTGCCTTTTGATCCAACTTTTTCCATTCTTCATCTGTCACTCTCGTTGGTTCAGTACCTCAATCTACTGTAATCCACTAATATTTATCCACCAACAAATCCTCCATATTCAGTTTCCACAACACAAAACTTTGACTATTAAATTTCTTGATCTCTATCTTTCCATTGCTTTCTATCTTCTTTTACCACTAGAATTGATCTCACTGATCTCCCACTGAACAGGGTCTACCACAGGCCTGAGTAAAACCCCTAAGAAACAAAGGCATCCCCTTGAAGCCAAAACAGCTCTGATACCAAATGTAGGTTTTAACCCCGTATAGAAATTACCTGCATATGAATTCTAAAACATAGAAAATAAACAATGCAAGAGCATAACACATAAAATACACATACACAGAGATTTTCCCACTGGATCCCAAAACCGGGACTACTAGCCTGATTTTTCATTATGTTCCTTTCAATGTTACAATACATATTTATACATGTCGAAGCATCCAATACCATGGACCGAAAACCATCGCATCCAAAACCATGGACTGAAAATCATAAGTAGGTTCATCCAACCTAATAAAAGGTCCAAAAAAGAAAATTTAGAGCGGAGCTGCCTGCTCCCCTCAAACCCCCTTGTGACCCCCTCACTGCACAATTAGCGCAATGAAGGGTGGGCTTTGACCCCCCTCTAACCCCTTGATTCACTACGTAGGTTAGTCATGGAAAGAATATAACACAACCCAACATCTAAGTGACTTTCGTATCTTATCAAACAATTATAGTTAACACTGTGTAAATGGATATTCGTAAATGCGTTCAAGTATTCAATGTAATTGTGGTCATTCATGCATCATATAAGCATAATAAAGGAAATTCATACATAAAATATCTAGATGCATCAACAAAACAAAGAAAAAGAAATTAAAGAATATCTCTCTTTATTAATATCTTCCAAGTGTTTAGAGACTCTATCCACCATGTGCACACAACTGCAGGGGTCTGCGCACTCAGCCACGGACTTCTATTCTAGGCCTCTGCGCACTCAGATGCGGAGCCTCTACCTATGCTACGACCCATGACTTAAAATTCTTACTTCAGAGCTATGACTCTCTTACATTATCCATCATTCTCTATCTCTCAAAACTACTTAAAGCTTAGCTCTTTTTATACAATCCCATGGTCCACAGACCATGGGTAGATATCTTATAGTTGACTTTACTTTACAAAACTAAGGGCAGACTACCCTTTATGAAACATAACACCTTTACACTCCGTGACCACAAAATGCGTTGAATTTACCATTTTATTACAAAATTTAACTCAAGCATGGGCTTTTAGTCCCAAAATGACCCTTGGAGGATCCCTCTCCCAAGAGGCCTCCAACACAAACATCTTGACTCACTCTTGAGTCACTCAGTAGGCATGGAGATCTTTGCATGAAGTCCATCCAGATCAACCCATATGACCGCTACCTTGGCCGTGCACTAAGATTTTTCCTTCTTCGCATCTTCCACTATCTTCTAGATCATTGCTCTTGCGCTATCATCCTGAAGCTTTTATTGCGTCAGTTGTAGAGTTGTAAGCTTGTCTTCAATATTTCTTGTGACTGCATAAGCTCCCTCCAGCCAGGGCTTTAGTTGCCCCTTCAACACTGCTTCCTTGTGCAGCACTGTGTCATCATGTTCCTTCAGCTTCTTGGCCTCTTGTAGCTTGGGTGGCCTCTATGTCAGCATGACAGTTTGCGTTGTACCCTCAACTTCATCATAGCACTGTTGTAGCTCATGCACTTCCATCTCCAGCCTCTATAGATTTGGGTCCTCCTACAAGCTTGTCAGGACCTCAAATGATTGCTCGAACAACTGTGTGCAGTCTGCGACTGGACTTTGCACTTCCACAACTATCTCTATGACAGCGGTCACCTGCTGTTCCTTTACTTATGACAGTGTGGAGGGCGAGGCCATCAACTGCAATTTGGTAATTTGTAGGTTCAACTCAAGCTGAACCCATGCCATCTCAGTTTGAGTGTCACGTACCGTTGTGGCCAACCTACAGATGCATACCTAGACTGGCTCTTCCTCTAGAATGGCCAACTTTGGGACCACTCTGCATGCCTCCTCAATGACCTAAATGATGTTCTTTCTCTAGTTGGTCACCTTAATCTCAACGGTGATTCCAACATTTATCTTCAGGGCTATCGATTTGTTGTTGATCTGTTATTCGTTAATCACCTTGATGGCGAGGTGCTCTCCAACCCTCATTTATCCAATTACTCCATCCTACAAGAGGTGGAGTGCCTCGTGCAGAAGCACTGCCAAGTTCAACCCAACTCCCTTCAAGGCATTGACAGTGGGCCTATCAACCCCATTGTCCATGTCGAGTGCTCCATCCAACAACACTATCGCACTAGAAGCCTTCATGCATAGCATATCAATAGCCTCGTAAGTGCCAATGGCCAAGTTGGTAGACACCGTACCAGCCTGTGATGTGCGAGTCTACAACTCCTGCAACCCAGTGTGGATATCCCCTAGGATCATTTGCTATTGTTATTCAAATTGTTGTAGGGCCTCTACGGTGACATATCTGACTGTGTCACTAATATCATGTAAGTCACCCTCCATCAATGTGATAGGGTCTAGTGAGGTCTTGGTCACCTTGGATTTCTTTCCGGACCTTCCCTTCTCTAGCTCCTTTCGGTGCTTAATGCCGGTGGATGTCTCCTGAGGATCTGTGCCATGTTTTTCTATTTCTTCCTCTTTTGTTTCAGGAGAAGGTGACCATGCGCCTTTTTCGGAGACACGCTTTGTTCCACCTATATGATTTTCTTCTTGTTCTGCCTGGGCCTTCTCAATGGCCTCCTTTTTCCTGTTTTCTACAAGCTGCACCATCTTCAGCTTGTCCTCGTCCTTCTTCTTCTATGCAGAACACTTGCTACCACCCACTGCCAGGTCCATGGTAGTGCACCACTCCACTGGCCACTGATCGAGCAACACATCGATGTCGTTATTCATGGCCAGATATGGCAAGTTGTACCACTTCTGTGCAGGGTACTTCCACACCATGATAGATACTTGATGGAAATTGGCTTTGAACCCGGTATAGCTCTGTAGGTTAGTGTACACCGTCGGCAACAATCATGGCTTGTGATTGATGGCCATCATGATATTCATCTCCATCAATATCCAGAATATCTTGTTGTCCTAAACTCGTTGTGCATCCTTGGTCACCCACAGTGAAGCGTACTTCGCTGCTTCTGGGAGGTTTAGTAAGACTGAAGGGAACTGATTGTCTTCTAGTAGCTCCCATGCTACTAGCATAATCGAAAGCAAGAGTCACACATAGTGGAATGTCTTGCTTTTTGCTTATGCTTCATTGTAGTTTGTCAGGAACTCTCCATGAAGCTAGTCTGACCAGTTAAACTATACTCCTTCCCCGCACTACTGTGTGAGCACAACGACATGCGTTGACATCTCATTGGTGCAACGCTCCTGCATCACCTTCCCTGCGAGTATTTGCATCTCTACCTTCACAGCATGGTCATAGATGCTGGAGATAGCGTACTCGCATAGCTTCTTCGCCATCTTGAATTTTTCCTTCATTGACTTTGCAAGAGCGTGTTCGCCACCCTTGCTACCAAAGATCATTTCTACATTCTAACCTATATATGGCAGGCACATTATGTGGTGAATGAAAATATCTGTGATGGGTATCAACTCCTCTAGCCACAGACACCCATCATGCACCAAGCATAGTAGTTGCTCGATGACCAAAACTATCACTAGGGTGTGGTTATAGTGCAACACCAAAAGTAGCTTGAGCAACCCTACCTTCTCTACTCCTTTGAGCCACCTCTGCAGCTCCAACGCAGTCATTCCCGTATTTGTGTTTATGATGCGGCACATTAGCTACTTAGCCGCTAGGTGTGGGAACTTCTCGTGGTCCACCAAGTCCCAATCTTCAAGCTTCAGTATCAGCACCCATGACAAATGTAGACCATCGAAAGCAATTTCATCTGATAAGGGACGGGTTTGCAGGGGAGTCTTACTCTCATAAATGTCCTTTGGGACCTTGGATTTAGGCTTGCGTAGAGGGACATACTCCGACAACCATGTAATAGGGTCTCCACCCTGGGTTTCAACCTCCACTATTTCCATTCCCACAGTCTCATCATCCATCAGGATGTCTTCGATATCTTCCTCCTTTGGTTGTAGGTTTATAAGCTTGCCTTTCTCCAGTGTAGTGGGCTTTGGTGGGTTTCTTATTGGTGATGCACACACCAGTATGGTAGGCTGTTTGGCCTTCTTGTCCTTCATAGTATCTTTGGTTGGGGTTGGCTTCGGTCTCGTCATTCTCAGTGACTTAGGGACCTCTACCAATACTTTGGCTACTTCTAGAGTAGTGACTTCTGCCTCTATTTCCATTTCTTACGCCAACTCTTCTACTACATGCTCGATACTTATAACCTCTGCGGACACAGACATGATCTTATGCATGAATTCCTGTGATTTCTCCGACAGAGTCTCAAATACCTTAGTATCTATTAGAAGCTTGTATTTCTCATGATTTATATGTGCGTGAGAACTCAACAACTCAATTCTCAAAATGCCAAGTGTTTCTTGTTGGACAACCACTTGTAATTTATAGGGAATTTTGAATTCACATCTTACCATTGCCTGCAAAATTGGTTCATTAATACCAGATTGGTGGTGAATTTTCAAGGATGTAAGCCATAAATTTCATCTTAAATGTCAGTCCCCCACTCTATTTGGCCTCACTTCTGCTGTCTTTTCATGAGCATTGACCATAATAGTCACTTTCGGCTGACCTGCATGATTTCTCGCTAGGTAGCGTAACTACCTCTGCACTACCACAGACCCAGTGACACTTCCTTCCTTCGTACCATCCCCCAATCATGCAGTTCCCTAGCCCAAGCAATGTAGTTTATAGTCACACGCCTCCTTTCAGCTTCCTGGAGTGCTAAGGCTATGCTACATTCATTTAGTGACATGGCCAGACCATCGATGTATGGCTTCAAGTGACTACCATTCACCTTTCCGAGGAAGGTTTCTCCATTCAATTTGACCAGCTCTACTGCTCCTCCATCAAAAATATCCTTAATAACATAAGGCCCTAACCAGTGCATCCTAAAATTCCCTAAAAATTTGTCAAACTTACTATCATATAACAAAACTAGGCCATTTACCTCAAATCAGCGCAACTTAATTTTTCGATCATGCCATGCCTTTTCGCATTGCTTTTCAACCTACTGGTGAAATCTAGCCAAAAATCTCTCTTATTCAAGCTCATCCAATTGTGTGTGCCTCTCCTCCAAGGCTCCACGATTAGTCACACCTATGAGTGCTACTATGCGTACACTAGGCATGATGTATTCCATAGGCATTACTACTTCAACCCCATAAATGAGCCTAAAGGGGTTTATCCAGTCAACTTTCTTCATGTCGTTCGATAAGCCCATAATACTGTAGGTATGCATAGGTTCCAATCACTTTTCTGAGCATTGAAAACCTTGGTCAGCTCATTTTCAAGTACTTTTTTGAATTCTTCCACTGCCTCGTTAGCCTGCGGGTGATAAGGCATGTTCTTCTGGTGGTATACCTAAAATTCCTCCATCAGCATGCTGATCATCTCATTCAAGAAGCACATACGATGATCACTCATCAAAATCTTTGGACAGCCAAATCACCTCAGTACATGGTCAAATAGGAAATTTGTGGTAGTCGCACTCGTGCAATCCTTCACAGGCTGTGCCTCTACCCAATGAGTCAAATACTCCATCGTGGTGATAATGTACCTTGCTCTTGTCTTTCCTTATGGTTGAATGGGTCCTACAAAATCTATCACCCACTTATCAAAGGGTTGCAACGTCATTTGTGGATTCAAAGGCATCTCATCCCTCCGTGATGGCCTGCTAGTCCTTTGACACACATCACACACCTTGCAATATGCTTTTGAGTCCTGATGGAGGATTGGCCACCACAACCCTGCAAATTGAATATTTTGTGTGGTCACTCTCTCTACATAATGTACTCCTGTGGTGCCCCCATGACCATCCGTGAGCATGCTACTTCTTTCAAACTCAGGTACATACCGTCGCAATATCTCATCGGTCCCCATCTTTTACAAGGGCCCAATAATGACAAAGAAATCTACCACGTGCACCACTAATTCCTTTTTGCTACATAGTGTATCCTTTTGGTATAGTCCTCAAAATCCGCGATGCGCACTGCAAATAGTTGCGCGTCGGGCAATCCCTCCTTCAAATTGGTGGGATCTTCCCCTGTTTCAATGTGCAGCAGATGGTCTGGTCCCATGTTCAGTCGTTTAGGATTCACAATAACTTCAAAATCATACTCCTAGAACAATAAGAACCACCTACAGATTCTCCCCCCAACACAAGATTATCGACAAGGTACTTTAGCACGGAGTGATCTGTAAACATCTTAAAATGACCTCCAAGCAAGTAGTGCCTATAATTCTGGAGCGCATACACCATGGCTAGCCCTTTGCTCTCAGTGGTGGAATAGTTCTTCTTTGCTTTGCATAATCTTCAGCTTACGAACATGACAGGATGGTCCAAGCCTTCGTTGCCAGCTTATGTCAGTACTGCTCCTAGCTCTATACATGACACGTCGACATGTACATGAAACTCTTTCTTCCAATCTAGGAAGACTAGAATCAGCGTTGTGACCATCTTTTCTTTCAATATATCCAAGCTCTTCTTACAATAATTATTCCAACAAAATGTGACATCCTTCTTCAACAATTTCTCCATAGGCGCGGTGATTTGGGCATAGCCTTTGATAAACTTTTTGTAATATCTTGTATGTCCTAGGGTAGTGCGCAACTGCTTCACACTCCTTGGCGCTTCCAATTTTAGTATCACCACGATCTTCGTAGGGCCTACCATCAGTCCTTGTCTACAAACCACATGCCCGAACAGGTTCCCAAAAGGAACAAAAAATAGACACTTCTTGAGATTGAGTGTGATTTAGTATCTTCGACAAGTATCTAGCATCAGGCGCAAACTTGATACATGGTGTTTGACCAGTTCAGTAATCAAAATATACCTCCAGGAACTTATGAATAAATGCATTGGAGACAACAAAAACTACACATGAGAACATCACAGGCATATTCTTCAATCCAAACAACATTAAAGTGTACTGAAAACAACCCCACTCAATCACAAAGGTTGTCTTGCTCCTGCCCTCCAAAGCAATTTTGATCTAGTGGTACCTAGAGAACACATTAGTGAAGGAATATGCTTCCTGGCCACCTACATTGTCCAACACTTCATCAGTGAATATTGTTGGGGAAAGGATCATGTACCCAAGCATCATTCAGTTTTCTGAGATCCACACATATCCTCATTTCATCCTTCTGGTTCTTTTCTTGTACCACCATTGGACTTACCCATTAGGATTATTCCATAGGCTCAATGATGCCACCACGAGAATCTTATCTAGCTCCAAGAGGACCTTCTCCTTATATTTCAGATTGAGATTATAAGGCCTTTTCTTAACTGGATTTGCATCAATATTTAACATTATCTTCATCATTCCTAGGTCCCTGATTATCCCCTTTAGATCCGTGAACTTGGTAGGGAATAAATCTTGTTATTCGCAGAGCAATTCAGTGACCTTATCCACCATTGCATTATCCCAGTAGTCTTCATTCTTTGTGAATTTGGGTTCTACCTCTGTACCAATGTTTACTTTTTTTGTTTTCAATGGCGTGGTTATATCAAGGTTCTCAATTTGTGGTCCTTGAACCTCATGGTGACCTTCTCTTTCTATAATGTTATTCTTCCATAGATTCTCATCCTCTTCTTCAGTAGTTACATTATAACATTCTAGCGCATGACTCCGTTGAGTAGCCCATTCAGGTTGAATCAGGTCTAAAGGATCTTGTGGTATCCTAAAGATTGTTGCTTTCACTTCTTGTAGTGCTTCATCAATATTGTCAAACCCATCCTCAAAACTGAACGTCATCATGAATCCCTCCCGTAGGATATCCCATTTGCCTGTCCCATGTCGGAGCTCAGTTTTTACATACTAGTTCATCGGGACAATATCCAGGGTGTGAAAAAATAAGTGCACCCATTCATGTTGGGGCTTTTCTCCATAAGCCTGGGTCTATTTGGCCAAATGTGCACGTGGATCATTCTCCCCACCATACTTGTCTTTCATTCACATCTTTAGCTTCACAAAGTGAGTTCTCATCATTCTCCTACATTCGTGCCAATCATCAAAGCTTCCCTTGTGTATACCACACCATCTTGCAGTTGTAGCATACAAGGCCGAGTCCAATGCCTGGAAGCACCTCTTTTCTAGTACCTCCCTTTCAAATGCATCCAAAAAAATATCTACCTCATTTAGACCATCATAAGTGGGAAAATTTCTTACCTCTGAGGACACACAGCGCAGCGATCAGGTCATCATGTTGCAGTTTAGTGTAGTCACTTCATGTAACCGGTTCTATGAGCGCTCTAACTCCTTATGAGAGTCTGAGGTGCAGGAAATCTCCTGATCCCATGTAGTTTGTCCATCCATGGTGGGATTCACCTAATCTTGATCTCGTGCTCTTATCTTATAGATACATTCCAAATCTTCATCACTCTCATAATCACGGACTAGCTCCATATATAATGATCCCTCAGCAGGATCTAGAGGTACTATTACACGTAGGGATTTCTTTTCAAAGATCATCTTTTGCTTCTTCATATTGATTACGCCATTCATATCAATGGCCCAGTCAATTCCTAGGAGCACATGATATGGATTGTTTTCATCCACTATCTCTATTACTTCAAAGCCAGTGTGCTCGCTCCCTCAATATCCATGGTCACCCCTTGCAACTGCCCCATGGGGATGATCTTCTACTAATTGGCCATCATTAGCTGAATCAGAGACCATTGTAGTGTGGGTCTCCCAATTCATTCTCAAGTCGCTTTAGTAGGACATTCACGTTAAACCCTAGGTTTAAAATAACCTGATCCATCTCATGCTCTCCTATCTATGCAGTCAGTCTCATCTCACATCCTGTCCTTGTTTTATGCTTGCCAATCTTTCGTATTATGCATGGTTCCAATGCATCTATTGATGAGCTCTTGTAACCCTTTCATAGCCTTACTATCATGCAATAACTTCATACAGGTCTCCAAGAAACTTGTGAGCATAGAGGGGTCCATCTCCTACTGAGGCTTATCCTTACTTCCTATGGTGGAGACCTCAACGAAGATCTTCTTAGTTTCCATGAAGGTTTCATGTGCGCACTCTAAATCGAACTTAATCACCTTCGTCAAAGCTTTGTGAACCCATGTACTATCTTTTGGTTGTTTCCCCTTTTCATATTCTATTGCGATGCCACTTCTAAGCACTATATTTACATTTGGATCCTCTTCGCGTGGCTCAAACCTAATCATTTGCAGGTTCTGAGTCAGTGGAGGTGGTAGCACCCCTTTGTCACGTATCCTAGTTATCAGCATAGGATAGTCTTCCATTTCATGATCAAATAACATGTGATACTTGCATGACGGATGTGTTGGATTAGTGCATTCACGGGCATAATGTCCTGGTCCTTCGCAATTGTAGCAAATCAACTATCCTCGACCTCTGCCAGGTCCTCCTCTACCTTAGCCTCCTCCGTGCCCCTAAAATCCTGTCCATGCCATCCTTGCACTTTGGTCAAGGAGTCGTGTTTCAACCTAAACTCTATAGGCCGAAGTTCTATCCATCATCAATTCATAGCTCCTGCAAGTACGCTCATCATGCCCTACCAATCTATAAAAGTTGCAGAATAGCTATTGCGGTCTCTGTACAAACTTCTATGGCAAGTGACAATTATCCGTGGCATGTTTTCCTACTGCTTGCCAGATAGCACACCAAAATGTAGGCCCCAAGCTAGGTCCTACTTGAGCTTTTGGCCTTAAAGAAATTGGTCCCCCTCCTGCAATATAGTTCACAAAGATCGGGCAATGGTCCTTGTCATGCCCCTGAATCTTGCATTACAAGCACCATACCTCCTCGTGCACCTCTAGTCGAACCATCCCATCCTACTTTAGACTTTGCATCTCAAGGCATGAATTCTTCAACTGCGCATGGATCTTTTGAATTCCTAGATTTGGATCTTGCATCAAAGTTTTATTTAGTCTCATGGCAATCTCCAAGACCTTTTCCTGAGTGGTTATCTTTTGTTGTGACAACGTAACCCTTAAGTGTGGCAGGAGCGAAGCAACAAACCACTCACGATACTATCTATCTATTAGGTTCATGTTGGCTTCGTGGATTGTACATTTCAATCTCTGATCTAGTTCCCAAGGCCTCTTGCCTAGTTTCATCGTTATTTCCTTGAATCCCACAATCTACTATGCCTCGGATTTAGGCCTACTAAATCCTTTACTCAATGTTGTCTAGATGTCTACCACTCCAACATTCAGGTTATCGTTAGAGTACTCAATATACCAAGTTAGTGCATGATCTTGTAGAGCACTAACCAGTGCCACCTTATTTATATGATCATCTATAACACTTTGAGCTTCCCATACATCTCTTACAACGAACCAGAATTGGTCTGGTTCCTCATTTCCAAAGCCTTTGAACAAAGGCAGCTCCACTGTATTTGCCATACTGAACTATGGTGGAGGTGGAGGTGGTAGGTTGAAGTTGGAGGCAATGGTGGTGAGGTCAAAGGTGGTGTGGGTGGAGGTGGTATTCATAGGAATCCTTTTCTTATTAACTGAATATCACTTCATGGACAAACCTGCGCTATTTCTTCTTTGTCACTTCACGGAGGCGAAATCAATGGACTATACTTTAGACCCTTTTTTCCATCGTTCCTATAAGTTTTTCCACTTCATGTAGTTTCGAACATCAAGGTAGTTGAATAACCTATTTTTTCACAATAGCATTTTAATCCGGGTATTCAAATATTTTACGTACTTACCTTGCAGTCCTTTGAAAAAGTGTCACTCTGTCTAGTTGTAGCTGACTAAGGTGTCAACCACGAATTCAGTCACAAATCCTCCTATGACGCGATTGAGCCAATGATCGATAACGTGGGTGATCTTATCCTCCGATGCTTCGAATTTCTATATTATCTCTAGGGTCCACACAATAGGACCGTCAAGTTTCCACCTTCTTTGGCTATCCGCGAACTTCGTGATCCACTCGTATAGCTCAGTAGGGAAGGAGAAGAAAATTATCTCATGGATTTTTGTATATAGGTATCTGTGCAACCATTGTTCCTTTGTTAGTCACGGGTTTCTATTCTCCTGTGCCATGAATTCATGGATCTTCCTATCCAGCCTGTCTTCGATCTCCTTCTTAGATGTATTCCAGTGATATGACATCACACATCTCTTATGCATATTTTGGTCCCGGCAACAGAACCATTTGTTAGCTTGAAGGGGTCTGACCTAGGCTCAACTTTAATTAGTCAAACAAATCCATAAAGTACTGGCCCTTTCAGCATCAGACCATGGAGCGCAGACCGAAGTCTCACCCGAAGTAGTATGGGGGATGCTGGAACCAAGTTTCCACACCCTGAGATGGTTGTGATGTTGTTTAATTCCCTCTATTCCTACCTTCAGGCAATTTGCTTCGCTCTAGGCTTGTGATACAAGCCCTCTATTCCAGCCTTTAGTACCTCTGCAAAAGGGTACAATCGACCTTCACACAACCCTAGCGTGCTGCTCAGGTACTTTCATGCTGTTAAGGCAGCGAACCATACAAATTCCCCAATTAATCTAAGGACTTGCTTATCTTATCAAAAAATTATAGTTAACATTGTGTAAACAGATACTCGTAAATGCACATCATATAAGCACAATAAAGTAAATTCATACATAAAATATCCATATGCATCAATAGAACAAAGAAAAATAAATCATTGAATATCTCTCTTTATTAATATCTTCCAAGTGTTTACAGACTCTCTGCACCCTCGCATACAGCTGCAGGGGTATATGCACTCAGCTGCGGACTTCTATCCTAGGTGTCTGCACACTCAATTGTAGAGCCTTTACCTACACTAAAACCCAAGCCTTAGACTTCTTACTTCAGAGCTATGACTCTCTTACATTATCCTTCATTCTTTGTCTCTTAAAACTAATTAAAGCTTAGCTCTTTTTATATGGGTAGATCTCTTATAGCCGATTTTACTTTACAAAACTAACGGAAGACTACCCTTTATGACACATAATAGCTTCCTGCTCTGTGACCACAAAATGCGGAGACTTTATGTTACCGGGAATAGTGTCCACTCGGAGCTTCTATTCCCACTAAGACTGGTAGCTATCTTAGAAACAAATTCCTTTATGAAAATAGATAAGAGTGGAACAAAGGACACCAACCTTAGCCTTGTTTTTGGTTCCTTAATTGATT
The DNA here is from genome assembly GCA_000404065.3 of Pinus taeda. Lineage (NCBI taxonomy): Eukaryota > Viridiplantae > Streptophyta > Pinopsida > Pinales > Pinaceae > Pinus > Pinus taeda. Next base: position 220,036 of record APFE030627820.1, on the reverse strand, counting down.
CCTCTCCTTCCTAATTGATCTTTCCCACTTGCATACTACTATCGAAGAACAGAGATATATGTTCATAAATAACACAGGACCAGATATGTATTAACCATACAAATGCATATACAATCAAATATATAAGAATATGGAGGAAAACTTGAATAGCTTTATTAAAATCAAGAAAAGAAAGAGGATTATAACCAATGTTTCTGACCCAGCATCATCCTCCAGCAAGAAAGCCCTTCTTCACCTCAAGTAAAGCTTAGATCACTCAACACTATGAAGTTTCACCAGAAAGCAAACAACACTTCTCTACAAGATACAAGATTCCAGCCTCTAGATCTCTGTGATGAGCAATCCATATATAGATGATTGTAAGGGGGTGAGTCATCTTCTGGGGTTTTGATTAGTGTCCTCTTTGTGATAGTTCTTGATTCCTCTTGGAGACTGATGATCTCTTACTCATCCCTGGTCGAAAACAGAGAGGCAAGTGTCAGAAGGGAAGTTTCTGGAAGACTCCATGATCTTCCACCTCGCGAACTGTCTCTTCCATTTGTCCATTCTCACCCATCGCACCCTACAGAGGGGCCATTTAGTATGCATCGCCCCATTTACACTGGGAAGGTGATATGCATCGCAACCTCTACACTGGGTATTTAGTATGGTCCAGTTTTGACCATTTCTGAGCAGTTTTTTGTGGAGAACTTCTGGGAGATGATGTAATCAGCTGACCTTGTTCCTTTAGGAAATGAAGCAACACTTTTAGGGACTTAGGAGCCCTCATTTTATGGACATTTATGATTGGGGTTGCAGTGCCAAAAAATGTTTATAACAATTTCCTCCTAAATCATGAGGTCATTAATCTTTTGATGTCGGGTGAAATTCTTTACCATGAGGATCTGAAGTTTTTTCGAGCTGGGAGGCGACCTGTAATAAGATACAATACAATACATTATTTTGACAACATTTTTAATGATGTAGCTGAGGTGGGCATTCCCATGCTCAACTTTATAAATTCATTTTTATGTACACAGGACAGACAATCATCTGTGTAGCGGACTGATGATTTGGACTCATCATCCTTTGATTTGGATGATCATCTGTTCGGAAATGATGTACATTTGATGTTTTTATATTCCTGAATATATCACAGCCCGGATGGATGAAACTAGATCCGGGGTCTTCAAAACTCATTCAATCTTCACTCAGAGCACAAGTCGATCCATGTGAAAAATGTTCTAGAGTCAAACATGGAAAAACATCGCCTGATTACGAGCCAATGATGTAAGTTTTTAACAAGTACGAGAGGAATCACCAATAATGAGAATGACCCTCAAGTTACTACAGCACAATTTGTGTGGTGTGAAAAAGGACTTGGTTTCGAACACCACGCAAAATCTCTTTGTCGAAGGCCATTAATATAAACCTGTCACTGAAAGTGAGAAACTTGCCATTGAGGCATGCAAGCTTCAAAGTACTGAAAGGGTTGTTCCTAGGTCGACTTCTTGGATAATGAGCTGATGTCGACAAGAAGAGACCTGTCATAGGAGGGCCTTAATTAATCCCACATCTATGACACGGAATGAAGTGAATGATTTTGGAGGTGAAAACGATCTCATGATACAGTGTTCAAGGTGGCGGTCATGAAAGAATGCAGCATGAATGTATTACAACGGGTGAGACACAAGTGAATTCTATGAATGAATTCTCTTGAACATATCAGCAACACTGATGATGGATTGGTAGCGTTAACCCCAAAGATGGATGGTGTGACGGACCAATGGTGAATGACCATTGAACGAAACAACCCAATGTGGCTCGGATGCGGAGAGAAAGTGTCATGTTCAAGAGCGACTTGCTACCAATAAAGTTTTTTCAAGTTTTCTTCCCAATTTTCCCCAGTCATTGCTGACCAATACCTCTTTATTTTTGTCAAGCTTGAGGAGGATAACATATTCTTGTTCTATAATCCGCCCTTCAGGCGAACCTGTCACTATATTTTAACGAGCCTAGCGATAGTGAAACTCGTTCTCGTCCATTTGGACGAGCTTGTCACTATTCGGTTTTAACTAGTTTAATGGCAAAGATAACTCGGTCCTTTTCATTTTTAGTGAGTCTGAAAGGGACGGAAAGGAAACTCCAAAGATTCCTTTTCATCATATAATCCCTTAAGTCTGAAAAAGTGTAAAATAATATGAAAGGGATGAATTTTCGATAGTTTTAACGAGCCGAACAAGACAAGTGCTGGATCTTTTTTTGTAATAATCCCTTAAGTCTGAAAAGATTAAAATCTAGAGGAGGGATAGCAATTTCGATGACTTTAACGAGCCAGAGAGTCTAATCACTCGGAAATATTTTCATATTTTACGAGTCATTTGAAATGATCTTAAAGGAGACTTGTTTTTCAAGGAACGAGTGATGATTTCAGGTAGCAGCTGATTCCAGGTAAGGTTTGGAATTTTCCAATCATTGTAGGAATTTATAGGGTAAGTTCCTCAGACAGAACACCAGAAGGACACCGCTCACAAACAGATCACAGATCAATACACCAGTACTTTGACGTGGTTAAAACCCTCAGAGAGGGAAACAGTCCACGGCCTGCGCCAACGTGGCTACTACAGGAAATTTATTAATAAAAGAATGAAAATTTACATAAGCTTCTCTCATGCACGGTGAACCTACAAATGACCCTCAATGCGCTTTAAATAGAATTCATGGACCAATCGGGTGTCAAGCCACGGATCAAGTGTCGGTAATACCGAGGAGAGAATGAACCGTCGGATCACTACATATCGTGACCGTCGGATTGTAAGTTACAAAATGTACAACGGTAAAGAAACACACTTTACCTCACTCTATACCTAACTCTATACTAGACCAAGTTGAACTTAACTATTCCTATGTGTCGGAATATCCTAACATCCCCCCTTAAGAACAACTTGGGATAGGATTGAAGGATTTACAAATATGACACAATAGGAGAAGGAAGGAGGCACTAGAGCCTATCCCCCCTTAGTGACAACTTCCTGAACTCCAAGCATATATCGAAGGTTAGTGAACTTCGCCTCTGTGAGAGCCTTTGTGAAGATGTCTGCAACCTGATCATCTGTTGAACAATATTGCACTTCAAGAACATGGTCATGAATGAGCTTTCTGATGAAGTGCATGTGTAGTTCAATGTGTTTGCTGCGCTGATGCGGAACTGGATCTTTGCAAAGCTGAATGGCACTTTGATTATCACACCAAAGTGTAGTCGGATGCTGCTGCTCAAAGCCAAATTCTGATAGGATCTGACGAAGCCACAAGGCTTCCTTACTAGCTTCCACGGAACCACGATACTCTGCTTCTGCTGACGAAAGAGAAATGGCAGCCTGTTTCTTACAAGCCCATGTAATAGGTCCTGAACCAAGAGTGAAGACATAACCGGCAGTAGACTTCAGATCATCAGGGTCACCAACCCAATCAGAATCAGTGAAACCAACTAATAGAGGAGCTGCTTTGGCACTGTAATGAATCCCAAACTGTACTGTACCTCAAACATAACGAAGTATTCTTTTAGCTACTTTCCAATGACTTTCAAGGGGGTTTTGCATAAAACGAGCAACAAGGCCAACAACAAAGGAAAGGTCAGGACGAGTATGGGTTAAATACAAGAGTTTTCCTACAAGTTGACGGTATAAGGTAGCATCAACTTCAGGAGAAGTACAAGAGGCTGAAAGTTTGACTCCAGACTGAAAGGGAGAAGGAGCTGGCTTACAATCTTCCATGTGAAAATGACGAAGAATATCACAAGCATACTTGGACTGGGAAAGGGAAATACCCTCCTTGGATTGCAAGACTTGAAGACCGAGAAAAATAGTGTAAGTGTCCTAAGTCTGTCATTTCAAATTTCTTTTTAAGGCTGGACTTCACATGGTTTATAAGGATGGGATCACTACCAGTAAGAATAAGATCATCAACATAAAGAACAAGGATGATAAGAGAGTTCCCCACTTTCTTGGTGTAGACAGTATTGTCAGAATAACACCTAGAAAAGCCAGATTCTAAAAGAAAGCTATCCATTTTGGCATACCAAGCCCGAGGAGCTTGCTTGAGACCATAAAGAGATTTCCTAAGTCGACATACAAGGTTGGAGTCTGTTTGGATGAAGCCAATGGGTTGTTCCATATAGATTTCTTCATGCAAGTCCCCATGCAAGAAGGCAGATTTAACATCCATCTGATGGACTTCCCATTTTAAAGAGGCAGCAAGGGAAAGAACAAGGCGGATAGAGGTCATTTTGGCAACAGGGGAGAAGGTTTCAGTGTAGTCAATGCCTTCAACCTGTGAAAAGCCCTTAGCAACAAGACGAGCTTTATGTTTATCAACTTTCCCATATGTTCCATACTTGGTTCTGTAAACCCATGTACATCTAACAAGTTTGCGTCCCTTTGGTAGAGGAACAAGATCCCATGTATCATTTGCCAACAATGAATGATATTCTTCATTCATAGCTACTTCCCAATGTGGATGGCCTGAAGCTTCTGTAAAAGTGTCAGGATCATGATTTACTGGAGCTTGAGCCAGTAAAGAAGAGGCTCTTTCAAACTGAGAACGTGTACGTCGCTGATCTGTAGGATCACCGGCAAGATCACCTGCTGTATCCCGAGTAGCACAGACCCATCTTAGAAGTTGAGGATCCTAAGAAGGTGGGGGAGGATTGTCATCCTCACTTTCATCATCTGAAGAAGAAATGTTTTCGAAAGTAGAAGAGATAGGAAGAGGTGGCACATCCGCCGGACTAGGCTCGCAGGCCGATTTATTTTCATCAAATTTTACATCTCTTCTAATGATAACATTTTTGGACTTAAATGGAATAAGTCTATAACCTTTTACATCTTCAAAATATCCAACAAAAGTACATTTCTCACTCTTAGGTTCTAAAGCTTTATGCTTTCCATCTGGAATATGGGCCCATGCTTCACTTCCAAAAATACGAAAGTGACTTACATCTGGTTTAATGGAACTCCAAGCTTCTTCTGGAGTGATATTCTTTAGAACCTTAGTAGGAGTGCGATTTATTATATAATTGCACAATTAATTGCTTCGGCCCAAAAACTAAGACTGAGTCCTTTAGATTGCAGCATACAGTTAGCCATTTCCTTTAAGGTGCGATTTTTCCTTTCAGCTACACCATTTGGTTGTGGAGTGTATGGAACAGTGTGTTGCATTTGAATTCCATTTTCGGTGCAAAAGTTGATGAAGGTGTTTTTAACATATTCTCCACCATTATCAGTTCTTAGCTTAAGAATTTGATGTCCAGATTGTTTTTCAACAAAGGCTTTGAAGGCCAAAAATGTGTTAAATACTTCGCTCTTGGGTTTTAAGAAGTATACCCAAGTGCGTCTGGAGAAATCATCAATGAAAGTTAAGAAATACTTGCAGCCAGAGAATGAAGCAACAGGAAGTGGACCACATAAATCACTGTGTACAAGCTGTAAAGGGGCTGAGGCGTGCCAAGAGGCACGTTTTTCAAAACTGTCTCGATGATGTTTTCCGAGTACACATCCGGAAC
>APFE030627820.1:130721-198913 GCA_000404065.3 Pinus taeda | reverse complement strand
ATTCCGGAGGGATTTCGGCTTTAATAATCCTCTTTCTCCGTCTCCATTCCTGTATGTGATCAGAAATGTGAGTTGCCCAATCCTGACGAAAGGTAGCCAGCAGTTCAGTTCCGGCATCATACCAGACGGGCAACTGAAAATGGTTCAAGAAAATGTTGGCTAATTCGGCGAAAGATGAAAAGCTACCCCCAGGCAACTCTATCTACCACTTAGATGTGTTACCAGTTAAGGTGCGTTGAAATAACCTCAACCTAACCGAATCATCAATCAGGGAGTTCGATGAGCACCATAAGTGAAACGTGGTTATGTGGTCGCCCGGGTCCTCACCATTTTTCCCTTCAAACATTGGAATATCCAAAGGGAGTTTAGTCGGGACCAGAGGCCAGGCCGGATTGTAGTTGATTGGGTCATTAGTTAACTTAGTGAGGTCTGGCAAGTTTAACATTGCCAGAAATGGAAGTCTAGGTGGGGCTTGGGGATTCCACCCTGACTGGGTGGCAGTCCCGAAGCTCTGAAAAGATTGGCCTGGATTTTGGGAGGCACCAGGCTGCCCGAAGTATCATGTAGAACCCGCTGAGCCAAAAGGGAGACCTTGTGACCCAGAAAATCTCAGAGTTTGACCAACTCCGGCCGTATATCCACTAAACCCTGCAAAGTTTCCTCCAAAAGGACTGTAAGGAGTTGACAACCCCTGATATGAATTCCAAGCCGAAGCTAGGGGAGTAATGCTTTGGAATGAACTAACCGTGGTATACAGTCTGTTCCCATATTGGCCGTGGAATGGATTCCCAGTTCCGGCACTACTAAGCCTAGGGTTATTCCAACCCTGGAAAGGATTGCTGCTTTTTCCTACTGAAGAGAAAGGCATAGATCCTACCGTAGGGTTGGAATGTGATATATGACCACTTCCAAATGGAAAACCTTGGAACAAGGCCGACGCACTCATTGTGGACGTGGCGGCCCCGAACGGAGCTGAAGGAATGCCTGATGATTGGGCGTCAAATGGGAAGTACCCAGAACTGAAAGCATTTGTTTGGGAACTTCCACTCGTAGATGGAATGGAAGTAGACCCAACAACAGACGTGCTAGTAAAAGATCCGAATAACGAGGTGGAGGGGATGGAAATAGTTCCACCTCCTTGCACAGATATAGGAGTTTGTGCAGTCGTAGCACTAGTAGAAGCCATGCTTCCTGTAGTGGTCATTGAAGGTAAGCGTGTAGCGTAAACTGGACTTGCTGGTCTTTGCGACGGAGTTCCAACGTATTGCAATACGTGTGGATGACTTGATGGTAGGGGAGAATTCGGAGCCGCTAACGACTCTGAAAGTTCTTCTACCTCAATAGTATCTTCCGCTTGTAAGGGAACTTGAGAAGGAACTGGTGGGTTCCTTTCTTGTTCTACGGAAGTACCAGGCGTTGCTTCAATACTATTGTCCCCGAGGGGAGGATCAATCCCCGATGCGTCAATTGGAGTGGGACGGAACCCACCAGTATTGTTACCTCCGCACCTTCTCAGAGAAGGCTCTACACTTGGTGGCGAGAGACCACGAAGTCTACGAGACCGTCTGGGAGCTCGGTCAGCCACTTTGAATTATTTGTTTAAAATCTAACTGAAGACTCAAAAAATTTAAAGCTAGGCCGACTAAGAGCACAAAGCACCGACTAAAAAGTCCCTAAAGATACAACCAATCAAAACAACTTCCAAGTATTTCCGCTCCGGGTGATTAGGACTGGACACCAAATTATGAGAAAGTGGAAAATAAAGGGCCTTTCAAAGATAGTCCGGGGTGATGAGGGCCCAGGCCTATCAGCGAAGGTAACAGAGGAAGTTACGCTAACCTCCTAAAAACAGTCTGTGCCGATGCAAGCCCCCAAGCTTCGCAATGGTGCCCTCCAGTAGTGCTGTTGAGAGTGATACAACATCGACCTCAGGAGCCATGGGATTCCCCTCCGCAGTAATCTATGTCGTTTCCTAGGAGTGGAAACTAAGGACACCAACTCGTCACAGAATCCAGGCAGAACGGTCTTGAGGTAAGTTCGGACAAGTAGGAGCGGGGGTATCTCTCTTCCCTGTATTCACATACCCTCGCGCTTAACTCCCAGATCCAAATCTTTCCTGGTCTTCCTAATGCTATTGGATTTTCTCTCTTTAATCAGACTCCTATGTTTTGACATTTAATGTGGCCTTGGAGAGTTAACTCTCCACTCACCTATTCCAAGGCCCTAAAATCCTAAAACTTCTTTGTGTATTTAATTCAAAATAAAAAGTTCTAGTTGATTTTAATTAGCGCTTGATTTTAAGGGTTGTTCTTTAAGTCAAAGGATGGTGGAAGTGAAACTAGTGGTGTGTTTTTTGATGCAAAAAGATTAATAAAACTTAACTACATGCTTATGCACTTTGTCATTGTTTTTCGATGAAAAGTAATCTTCTACAGGGTTCAAGAGGAAACTTCTACTGAAACAAATTTTTCGTTTTCTTTTCTATTCATGCATGCTTCACACTCAAAAAGTTAACAAATCTATTTTATGCCAAAAGAGATGCAAATTTGTCCTAAATGCAATACTAAATGCTTGATGCAAGATTGAAAACTACTCTAACAAGAAATAAAAGTTGTTTTTGTTCATCAAATTTCCTTTTTGCCACTTACTATATTTAGATGGAATCAAAGATAGTACAATTCATCTAAATATTAAAAGCAAAGCTCAAGATAGAAAAAACACTTTCATTCAACAAAAGGAAGCAAGATGAAAAGCGAGTCCAAGAAAGCGAAAACTAAAACTTTTCAAAAAGTTCACTTGAAAGTAGAAACAAAAAAAAAAAACAAAAAAGGGAGTCCTTTTGAAAATGCTTTCAACAAAAACCGTCACTTCAAAATCGAAACAAGCAAGAAACACTTTTTGCAAGTTTATACCCAACAAGGAATGAAAACTCAACAAAAACAAATGTGCTCAAAAGGGCTTTCAACAATGGAAGGCAACAAGGAAAGCTTTGGTAGCAAAGACCAAAAAAGATCAAAAGAACGGTTCCAAGAAAGTATCAAAATGACTACTTTGATGAAACAAAGAAGCAATAGGTCATAAAAACTATTTCGTTAAGCAAACCAAAAAGTCACCAAGAACAAAGTTAAACACAAAGATTAATGACAATCTTTTTTGCTCTGATCACTCAGGGCAGCCAAGATTCCAGTAAGGAAATCTTGTGTGTTTAAAGCAAAAAGATGATGACACTCGCAAACACGAAACAAGACCAAGACTTCTTATGATTTAGAGAGAAGTTGGAGTAAGGACACTTGCTGGAAAACAAATAACTGATACTGACACAGGTGACTGTTTAAACTGACTGAAAGCACCAGAAACACTCCAGAGACAAAAAGGTTTATAAATCTTGAAAATTGCTAAGTATACGCGACTGCATTGAGTGCAGAATGCGTGTATACGCGACTGTGCCTGAGGAAACCTGCGTATACGCGGGTTTACTTCAGACAACAAGCATTTATACGCTTCTGTAACCAAGAAAAGCAGCGTGTATGTGGTTTTCCAAGAAAAATAAAAAAGAAACTCAAGAAACTGGTAAAACTCCAAAAGTCAGAAACAGACCAAACAATAGCAATAAGCCAGCAAGCTACTGAGCCCTGATAGGCTTGACAAACGTCCAACAAGGAACAACAAGGATGTTTTTCCCCAATGGAGTCACCAGTTCTGTTGCGGGATATTATCCCCTAAGGCTCTTGGGTGGAACCCTAGCAGACTGAAAGTTGTCTAAGTCAAGAAACATACACACACATAGCCGTTTATGCTATAAAAAGCTACTTCTAGGGTGAGAAGGACATACCTGAGGTCCTACGTTTGGGTAGTTACTCAAGGGTGCAAACCCTTCTTCACGTCCCTTCCGCTCCTTTGCCCTGCAAAAACAACAATTCCAAGGATTGCAGCAGTATATGGACAAAGATTTACATAAAAAAAATGATCTTTATGTTATATAAGAGAGGAGTTAGTTACAAACTTCTAAACATCTATTCAAGCATGAAATTCAAATATGAACATCATTAACATAAAGAAAGAAGCGTTTCGGGAACAAGACGTGTTTCTTTATTAGACAAATAGAATAGTATGAAAAAAGAGCAATATCACCTGAACCACTTCTGCAGGCTCAAAGCTCAGCCTCCTTCTGGATCCGTCCCGCCTCAAGCCTCTAGTAGGTCACCTTCCAATACTCACTCCAAGATGTCATGGCTAAAGAATGAACATCCAATCACAAGGAAACAAGGGTTTCCTGTACAAGATGGGGGAAGTGCAGAAGGCACAAGGGTCTTCAGACCTGATCAGGGAAAAAACTCGGTATAATAACCTTGCTCTATGATCTCTCCTCCTTTAGGCCTTCCCTTTGATGTCTTTTTATACCAATTCCAAAGTAGTTTTTTAGTTAGGAATTGGTTGGGGACAGTTGAGGCCACGGGCACTAACAGGTGATCAGCAGGTAAAACCCGCGATCTCCTCCCGAAAATAAGGAGTTTTATATTTTTTTAAGTGTTTTAATACATATACGCGGGTTGGGTGTATATGAACCCGCGTATACATGTGTTTAACTCAGGGCAATGTCACGTACATTGAATAAAACACTGTTTTTTAAATTTTGGACCAGGTCTGGAAGGAGGGGTTTCCCTAGGCCATGAGTGCAGCATCACAAACCCTAATAGTGAGATTTGGAGCTATAATAAAAGCCTGAAGGTAAAGTTAACCTTCCCTGACCATTGCAATTGTCACATAGGGAAACTAGTATGCAACACACCTACAACACACGGGCAGTGTGATGCATACAGAGCCTTGAAGGGACGGTGCAATGGTACCAGTGCGAGACTTTTAACCAGTTTTTTCTCACAATTTGCAATTCAGTTCAGGGATTTAGGTGCGTAAGTGATGTTCAGTAAATGTAAATCACAGGGGTTGATCTAAGGAGGTTACTAGAGCCACCACTTAGGGCAATTAGAACGTTTGCAGATCGATTGTTTAATTCATAAACAAAACCTAGAGATAGACTGAAGTAGCATTGATCTACTTTGCATTTGTATAACAAATGCAGTTCGAAGGCTAGTTGGCTTGACTTCAGGCTTCGTCTGTAAGTTTATAAAACAAACAAAGATAGACTAACAAGCAATCTATTCGCTCCCCAACAGAGTCGCCATTTTTTTATCGGGAATAGTGTGCACTCGGAGCTGTTATTCCCACTAAGACTGGTAGCTATCTTAGAAACAAACAAGTAAAGTCTACTTTCATTTTCCTTTATGAAAATAGATAAGAGTGGAAGAAAGGACACCAAGCTTAGTCTTGTGTTTGGTTCCTTACTTGATTCCTCTCCTTCCTGATAGATCTTTTCCGCTTCTTCTTCATCTGCCCAGCTTCAAAGAGCACCTATGGAATCAAAGCATCATACTACTATCGAAGAATAGAGATCTATGTTCATAAATAACACAGGACCAAATATGTATTAACCATACAAATGCATATACAATCAAGTATACAAGAATATGGAGGAAAACTTGAATAATTTTATTATTATCAAGAAAAGAAAGAGGATTACAACCAATTGTTCTAACCCAACATCATCCTCCAGCAAGAAATCCCTTCTTCACCTCAAGTAAAGCTTAGATCACCCAACACTATGAAGTTTCACCAGAAAACCAACAACACTTCTCTATAAGATACAAGATTCCAGCCTCTGTATCTCTGTGATGAGGGATCCATATATAGATGATTGTAGGGGGGTGAGTCATCTTCTGGGGTTTTGATTAGTGTCCTCTCTCTGATAGTTCTTGATTCCACTTGGAGACTGATGATCTCTTACTCATCCCTGGTTGAAAACAAAGATGCAAGTGTCAGAGGGGAAGTTTCTGGAGGACTCCGTGATCTTCCACCTCGCAAACTGTCTCTGCCATTTTTCCATTCTTGCCCATCACACCCTACAGAGGGGCCATTTAGTATTCATTGCACCCTTTACACTGGGAAGGTGATATGCATTGCACCCTCTACACTGGGTATTTAGTATGGTCCATTTTTGACCATTTCTGAGTAGTTTTCAGTGGAGAACTTCTGGGAGATGATGTAATCAGCTGACCTTGTTCCTTTAGGAAGTGAAGTAACACTTTTAAGGACTTAGGAACCCTCAGTTTATGGAAATTTATAATTGGGGTTGTAGTGCCCAAAAATGTCTATAACAATTTACCATTTTATTACAAAATTTAACTCAAACATGGACTTTTAGTCCCAAAACTGCCCTTGGGGGATCCTGATCCTAACACTAGCTCCTCTTTATACATGTCACTGCATATTTGAAGCCTCGACCTAATTACCTATTCTAATCCCTAGTCCAGCAAAATAAAAAATATGAATTCACAAATAGTCAAACAAAAATTGTATATCTAGCCTAGAACCTATTTCTTTTCAGTTATTCATTGACAAATCCTTAGAGAGATATCTCTATGGTTCAGTAGGCTAGCTACTAAACTGAAAGTGGTTTGAGGTTACCTTTTTCGATTTCCTCCTCAGCTTGGGACATTGTAGAGGATAACAAAATACAAGTTATTCATCCTAGGAATTACACAAGAGATTAGGGGCTTGGAGAGCTGTTGAATATGCTAAGTATTTGGCTTGAGCTAGCTTGTGAGATGAAAGAGTTGAGACTACTTGTGCAGAATTATTCTAGTGAGAAAAAGATTTTTAGTTTTACTCATATTTATAACATATGCAATATAGATAGTGGGGTTTGAGAATTGGCTTTCCCCTGATACATATTGTGTTATGTCCCATTGATTTATCTTCTTCTTGTTCATATTGTTTTCATCAATCTATTGGATATTGTTGGTTGAAAGTAGAAGTAGATTATTGTCCTATGATTTAGTATATTGCATGAGCTTGTGAATCTATAGTAAAATTATACATGGTATTGAAGCTAAGAACAATATACTAGAGGAGATTTCGAAGTTTTGAGTTTTGTGTTATACGTGAAATGCAAATTTCCAATACATACTTCAAGATCAGCTTATGGCATTCTACAGTTTGTGGCTCGAGTTTGCCTTGGAAGGCAACTTGAATTTTATAGAATGGAGGGAAAAAATGGAGGTTGTGTTAGAGGATAATGGCTTGTAGTGATTCATTGATCAAGAAACTCCTAAGCTAGTAGCATCGAATCCACAAATTTGGCTGAATGGAAGAAGTGTGTGGTGAAGGCGAGGCGGTTAATCCTTAAGAGAGTTCGAGACCACATTTTCTCAAGTCTCCATGGTAAGGAAAATTTGTATGCTACGTGGAAAGCAATAACAAACTTGTATGAAAACAACAATGACCAAAGGAAATTGGCACTGAAGGACAAAATTCAAAAAATCAAAATGCAGAAATGTGAGACCATTCCAAAATAGTTGACCAAGTTCACTCAATGTCATGATGAACTTGGAAGTGTTTGAATCACAGTTTCCAATGATGATATGGTGAGTTTTGTTCTTCTAGGACTCCCAAAGAGTTCACATAGATATCAGGACTTTATGAATGGTCTAGATAAGTTGTCGAATTAGGAATGAGTGTGGTCGGATTTGATGCAGGAGGAGATCAGTAGGAACCCAAAGGATGTCTCTTCATCAAAGGCTGATGATGAAGAGAATTGTGCCTTATAATTAAGGTGACGAACGAGAAAGGGAGATATTCCCATTCCAAATCGGATTCTTATCATGATGCTAAGAAGGAAAACATGAAGAAAGTTAAGTGATTTCATTGTTATGAGCTGGGCCATTTTTCTACAAATTGTCCACTCAATAAGTCCAATAAGAAGTCCTCAGCAAGAGTGTCGGGTGAGGCTTTGGCCTCTCAATTCAAATTTAAATTTTCCCTCATTTCATGGATGGTGTCATCAGTGATGGGAATTGTATGGTACTTAGATAGTGGATCTTCATTCCACATGATTGGTGATAGAGAGTTACTCAGTGACCTAGAGGAGAAAGATCTCCAGATGCATATCGAGATGGGTGACGATGGGAAGTATAGTGTTACTAGATTTGGCACAATTACTTTTCAAGGGGATCATAGGGCTTCACTCACCTTGAATAATGCTATGTATGTTCCCAGGTTGAAGAAGAACTTGGTATCTATTTCCATACTTGAGGATAGAGGCTATGATGTGATCTTCTCTAAAGGAAAGGCATTCCTTCGACACATAGGCACGGGTCAAGTAAAGAAGATAGGGATTCGAGTGAAGAATCTCTATAAGCTCAAGGTAGAGGAGTGTGTTTCTTTTAGCACAAAAGAAAAAATGGTGTAGAGCCGATACATTAGAGAGTTGTGGCACAGGTGATTGGGCCACTTGCATCATGGGCCTTTGAAGATATTGCAGCAAATATCTACCAATCTTCCCCAAGATACGCTTGAGCAAGTTGATACATGCAAGGGGTGTAATATGGGAAAATACACCAATTCTTCCATTCACAACAGAGACAGTCGAGTAGAGGCTATTCTAGAGCGAGTCTATTTACATGTGTGTGGACCATTCTTGACAACATTCATAGCCAAAAACAGGTATTATATTATATTTTTGATGAATTTTCTCGAAATGTTGGATATTTTTCATGTAGAAAAAGTATCAAAGTTTCACAAAGTTTTGTGAGTTTAAAGCATTGGTGGAGAAAGAGTCGGGCTACAAGGTTAAATCTCTACAAAGTGATAATGGTGGTGAGTATGTCTAAAATGAGTTTAATAACTTTTGTCCAGCAGAAGGGATTAAATGGGATTTGACGACACCCCATAACCTTCAGTAAAATGGGGTGGCCAAGAGGAAGAACAAAATCATAGTAGTGGAAGCCAGGGCGATGTTGAATAATCAAGGCCTACCACTACCCTTGTGGGATGAGGCATGCAACACAACAGCTTATGTTCAGAACCATAGCCCACATCAAATACTTAAGATGAAGACACCAAAGGAGGCTTACTCCAGTAAAATGCCACATGTTGGTCACTTCAGGATCTTTGGGTCATTGGTATATTTCCATGTGACCAAATATGAATGGAAGAAACTTGAGATGACAATAGAGTTGGGTATATTTATGGGGTAAAATTATACACCTCACAACTATTAAGTGTATTTTCCAACCAACATGATGGAAATTGTTCGTAGGGATGTCAGATTCGAAGAGGAGAAGGCCATGTGTGTTTCCCTTAAGAGGGAGCTTGAGCTACATGTATATGAGGAGTTTTTAGCTCCTAAGGTTGAGGATCCCTAGATTGATGTGGAGAAACCAATTGTAGAGGATCTAGGAGTGGAGACATCCACTCAGGTAGAGCCTTCTAGAGAGGGAAGAAAGTGGACAAGAGAGGTTGAAATATTGTTGGATGATGCAAGGGAGAATGTGGGAGCACCCATTCTCAACACAGTCAGAGGAGGTCACTTGAGAGGTACACTGTATACATGGCTCTTATGGGCGAATATGTTGTCACAGAGCCATCGTCCTTTAAGGAAGTAGTCCAGTAGCCAGTTTGGGTTGGTTTCATGGTGGAGGAGTGTGACTCAATAGTTTGTAATAGCGTTTGGGATGTGGTTCTGAGATCAGAGGTCAATTTAGTGCAGAGATTGCATTGGATTTACAAGGTAAAGAAAGCTGAAAATGGTAGTGTGGAGAAGCATAAGGCTATATTTGTGGCCTGTCGCTTTTCAAAGGTAGAGGGGATTGACTATGATCAAACCATTATTCCTGTTGCAAGGTACTTATCAATCAGATCTATATTGGAACTATTATCATAGATGGGTTGGAAGATACATCATATCAATCTAAAGACAACCTTCCTTAATGGCATAATTGAGGAAGAGTTATACATAGAGTAGCCTGAAGGCTCTGAGACCTTTGAATATGAGTCACATGTCTGCCAGCTCAAGCGAGAATTTTATCGGATGAAGCAAGCACCCCAGGCTTGGTATGTTAAGATAGATAGCTACTTCGCTGTGTTGGGCTTAAGAAAGAGTGAAGCAGATGTGAACCTATACCACATAGTGATGGAAGGTAAGTTGTTGATCATTGTACTTTATCTTGATGATCTCATACTGATAGAAGATGATCAACTGATCAAATCTTGCAAGGAGGACCTTGAAAGAGAGTTTGAGATGAAAGGCATGGGGCTCATGCATTACTTTCTTGGCATGGAGGTATGCCATAGAGACGGGGATTTTTTGTGTCTCAAGGAAAGCATGGAAACAAGATACTCAAGAGATTCCACATGGAGAGCAGCAAACCCATGGACCCTCCTCTAGTAGGTAACTGAAGGAAGGAGGATGCTACTTCAGGGGAAGTAGTGGAAGCTACTATTTACATGTAGCTTGTGGTTTCACTCATGCACTTGGTGAACACACAACTGGATATGTGCTATGAATTTAACCAACTTAAACAAGAGGTGGTTAGGCCTGCCAAGCTATATTGGAAGGTGGAAAATCATGTGTTGAGATACCTCAAGGGCACTTCTGAGTATCGATTATTGTACAGACAGACAGAGGGAGTGACTCTTCAGGACCTCAGTGATGTAGATTGGGAAGGGATTCCTTTCGACTGGAAGAGCACATCATGAGTGATATTTAATATTGGATCAGTGGTAGTTTCTTGGTACAGTAGGAAATAGAGATTGGTTGCACTCAGTTCGACAAAGGTAGAGTTCATGCCTGCGAGTCAACATGGATGTGAGGCCATATGGATGAGGAAGATCCTGGTTGGTTTGTTTGGTGAGTAGATGGACCCAACTATAAATTACTGCAATAATCATAGTTGTATCAAACTCTCTAAAAATCTAGTTTTTCATGATCGGTCCAACCATATTGATATCTAATATCGTCATCTCATAGATTGTTAGATTACATTCACACAGAAGAGGAAGATGTTGGAATTTTGATGAAGGCATTATCAAGATGTCAATGTGAGTTTCACAGAGAGAAGATCAGGGTAGCTGATAATCCATTTCTTGTTGAGAGGGAGCATTGAGAAATGGAAATAAGAAATTCGAGTTTAATTTTTCCTTGAGAAATGGAAATAAGAAATTCGAGTTTAATTTTTCCTTAAAATAAACTGATAATTAAAATCGAATCTATTCTCATAGAAATTTGTAAATAGTTAATTAAGTTTAATTAACTTAATTGGCTTAGTAATTTCGAGTTGGAAGTCTTTATAAAGTCATGTATATGTTCTCCCTAAGTTTTAGGAGTCCAGGATGAGTTTAATTTTAAGTTGTAATTAGATAACTCAGTTCACTGATTTAGGTTAAGTTAAATTAGTTCCAAACTAGTTTTGGAACTAATAGGGAGTTAACAGTCAGTTGGTGCACTAGTGCATCCACAACTATCACTCTATTTAACTAAAGATTCCCTCATCAAAAACTCATGCATGCCAATTATGAGAAAAATCCAATTGAGACTAGAGTGCAGGGACAACGTACTATAAGTTGTATGATTTATTGAGTTGCACAGATCATGCATTCAATTAGAGAAGGACCTATGTTTGCATTTCATAGATTTTGAAGCATGAATTCCATGTAAATACATGCTATCCATGCTAGGAATTACGCAAGAGATTAGGGGCTTGGAGAGCTGTTTAAATAAAATAAAGATTTCGCTTGAGTTAGCTTGTGAGCTGAGAGATTTGAGCGTAGTTGTGAAGAATTGCTAGTGAGAACAATATTTTTATCTTCTCTCATATTTATGATATATTCAATACAGATAGTGGGGTTTTGAGCAGTGACTTTCCCCAAAAATATCTTGTGTTATGCGTCATTGATTTATCTTCTTCTTTTTCATATTGTTTTCATCGATCTATTGGCTTCTGCTAGTTGAAAGTAGAGGTAGATTCTTGTCCTATGATTTAGTGCATTGCATGAGCTTGTGAATCTCTAGGAAAATTCTGCAGGCAGTGGCCTGAGTCTTGGCCCTAAACAAATGGTACATAACCTGGGGCCATTAGCTCAAAACTACCTGAAAATTTCCATACTCATTGGCATGCATTGGCGTGGGACAAACTAGAAGGACTAAGCCACATACATGGCTTGTCATGGGAGTGGATGGAGGTCCAGATGAGTGAAATGTCAACTTTTCTTAGGGATTGGTCACCTAGAAGGGTTGTTTAGACCCTGAAGGTTTTGTAGCATATGTGGAAAGTCATAATGGTCTTGTTTGTTGGTTCCACTTCCTTAACTATACATGGGGAGTTGAATCACATCATAGTATTCTCACATCACATGTTCACCCCAACAAACAAATTAACTTGGGTAAATGTTGAGGGAGGGGTTTAAAAAGTGATATTAGAGAATAGGTCACCCCTTGGACTACATAGGTGGTGTGTTGGTCATGCATACATGTCGACTGCATATGTGTTCCTTATGCTTGTTGTTTATGTGCTTGTTGCATATGCATGGCATTGGTCATAGTTGCAGTGGTGTCACCATCTAAAAAGTTAATGGTGTTATTATTGGATGTTGTTTTCATGATTTTATGTCGGTTGTGCATTAGTCATGCATGTAACTATTTATATGTTGTTATGAATACATTGACATGGTGATAATTTTCATGCATGAAGTCATGGTATGTGTTTGGTATGGTTGTGCATTGATGACTATATAATGGTTGAAATGATGATTGAATGTTGATATGATTATTTTTATATATGTATTGTCCTAATCTCATTTGTCTAGCATACAAGACATCCTCCCCTCAACTAAACCGATGTATGTTTTTTTGTTTATGATTTGGTTTAGCTGACAAGATGTTAGAAAATTATATATTATAGAGTAATGGAACACACACAATATTGCATAAATATAAACACAGAAAATGCATAAAACTAGAGAGACACAGATATAGGTGGTTCACCCAATTTGGGCTACGTCCACCCTGAACATCCAGCCCTTCCTTTTTATTATCCATCAAAATGAAGAGACATAACCTACAACAGATCCGTTGTAATATCCTCAGTTTTCTCTCACAGTCTCGCCTCTCTATTTCTCCCTCACAGAATACACATCTATTACACAACCTCAAATACAATGCCCTCATACAAAAAGAGGGGTTGCCTTCTGGGGAAAAAAACCATAAACTAAACACAAGTTCTATGGTAAGATCATTCACCTAATGAACGACCCAGATTGACTAGAAATTATTGTACTTTTACAAGGCAACTTTACGTCTGCTTTTAGTTTTGGGGGCGCTACCCCCAAAACCCCCGCTGGGGGACCGCTGGCCCCAGGGCCCCCCAGCCGGGGGGGGGGGGTCAGCCCCCCCATACCTTCGCAGGGGAGACAAGTCTGCCCCACACCCTCGTGTGGAGGGGTGTATAAACTTCCTGGGGTATACATCCAGCTGAAACAAAGACCTCTAAACAATCATGCTCCATACTCAACAATATCCCACCTCTTTGGACCTAGTCATTTCGCATCTTCATCATCATCCTTGAAGACCAATTGAAACTGAGCATATTCTCAGTTTCTCCCTGGTTACAACTTTTGTTAGCATATCTACAGGATTCTAACTAGTGTGTATCTTTTCCAGCTTCAACCCTCCATTTTACAACATTGATTGTATGAAATGGTACTTGAGCTATATGTGTTTAGTCCTAGAATGAAATGTTGAGTTCTTTACAAGATGAACGGCACTTTGGCTATCATTGTATAATGTGCCCATATCATGCTCCTTACCCAATTCACCCATAAACCTTTGTAACCGAATCATTTCTTTACTAGCCTCTATAGCAGCAACATACTCTGCTTCTGTTGTTGAAAGTGCAACAATAGTTTGGATTTTTGAAACCCGACTGACAGTTGTTCCATCAATAGTAAATACATATCCTGTAGTGCTCCACATGTTATCTTTGTCACCTTCCATATCTGCATCAACATATCCCTATAGAAAAATGTTTGAACCACCAAAGCATAGTGCTTGATTTGTGGTACCTTTCAAATATCTGAGAATCCATTTCACTGCCATCCAATGTTCCTTTCCTAGATTGTTCATGTATCTGCTTGCAACTCCCACTACATGTGCAATATCAGGCCTTGTGCAGACCATTGCATACATTAAGTTGCCAATTGCTGATGCATATGGAACTTTAGACATATAATCCATGTCTTCTTGGGCCTTTGCGCACATTTCCTTACAAAGTTTGAAATGGCTAGCCAAAGGTGTATTAACTGGTTTTGCATTGTGCATATTAAATCTTTTCAACACCTTTTATATGTAATCATTCTGAGACAATGTTAATTTACGATTTTTCATGTCTCTAGTTATTCTCATACCAAGGATTTGTTTTGCAACTCCCAAATCCTTCATTTCAAATGAATTTGCTAATTTTCATTTGAGCACATTTATTTACTGCATGTTAGACCCTGCAACAAGCATGTCATCTACATACAATAACAATATAGTATAGTTGCCATCATTTTTCTTTTTTAGATAAACACAATGATCAGAGTGACATCTAGTATAACCTTGTTCAAACATAAAATTGTCAAATTTTAGATACCACTACCTTGGAGCCTGTTTTAAGCCATACAAGCTCTTCTTCAACCTGCACACTAGTTTCTCCTTCCCTTTCACTTCATATCCTTGTAGCTGCTGCATATATATCTCTTCTTCCAAATACCCATGGAGAAAAGTTGTATTTACATCTAATTTCTCAAGATGCAAATCTTCAACTGCTACTAGACTTAAGATAGTTCTAATTGAAGTCATTTTAACAAAAGGATAAAATATTTCATCAAAATCAATACCTTTCTTCTATGCAAACCCCTTCACCAAAAGTCTAGCTTTGTACCTTTGTTTTCATCGATCTTCTTCCTTCAACCTGTAAACCCATTTATTCTTCAATGTAGTTTCTCCTGCAGGCAACCTCACTAAGTCCCAAGTTTGGTTATGCATTAAGGAGTCCATCTCTTCTTCCATGGCTACCTCCCACTTCTTCCTGCTTTCAACCTGCATTGCTTCTTCATAATATTCGGGTTCACCAGAATTAGTCAACAGTAAATAATATAATGAAGGAGAGTATTGTTCAGGGGGTCTACTTATCCTGGTAGATCTTCTAACACCACTTTCAGGTTTTTGGGGTGCATGTTGCTGTTATGGTGGTTGTTGATTATTATTATTTTTAGGCACCATTACTTTTTCAGTGATTTCATCAAGAACCGTGTATTCCTTGTTTTATTTTTCTTGTTTCTTTTCTTGCAACTGATTCTAATACAAGACATTTTCATTGAATATTACATCTCTACTCCTAATTATTTTGTGATTTTTGTAATCATATAAGTGATAACCAAAATCATTAACACCATATCCAATAAAGGTACACTTCTTTGACTTTTCCTCAAGCTTTGTTCTATTTTCTTTATCAATATGGGCAAAGGCCTCACAAGCAAAAGGCTTTAAAAGAGAGTAGTTTACTATTTTACCTATCCATGCTTCCTCTGGAACACCACCATCCAAGGAACTTGAAGGCCCTGTGTTTATTAGATAAACAACAGTATCTATAGCATCTACCCAAAATTGTAAAGGTAATCCTGCATGCAATCTCATGCACCTTGCATGCTCCATGATTGTTCTGTTCATCCTTTCTGACACACCATTTTCTTGTGGTGTTATTGGAACTGTCTTCTCTTCTTGAATTCCATGCTCTAAACAATACCTATCAAACTCTTTGCTGCAATATTCACCTCCATTGTCTGATTTAAGACACTTCAATTTCTTTCCCGTCTCAATCTCATCAAAAGCTTTCCATTTCTTGAAAGTATCAAATACATTAGATTTATTCTTAATACAATTTTCTAGTTGCATCATCAATAAAAGTAACATAATAATGGGAGCCACCGAGAGATGATACCTGAGCAGGTCCCCATACATCTGTATGCACAAGCTCTAATTTTTCACTCTTCTTTTCTTTCCCAACTATGAGGAATCTGATTGTCCTCTGTTTTCCATAAATGAAATTCTCACAGAAGTCCAAATCAACATTCTTCAAACCCAATAAAAAATTCCTTGAGTGAAGAATCTTTGTCCACTTTTCAATCATGTGTTCAAGTCTATGATGCCATAATGCTGCATCTGCTCCTTTGGAAATTAAAGCATTAACAAAGTTAGAAATACCATTGTGTAAATACAATGTACCAATCTTTCCACCTTTTGTTATTACCAGGGTTTCTTTGGTGACCTTGCAAGCTTTAGTGAAAGTTGTCACACAACCTTCACCACCTAACTGCCTTGTTGAAATCAGATTTTTCTTCAGAACTGGAACATGCCTTACTCCTTTAGTATCCATTGGTTTCCATTATGTTGTTTTACAAGAACCGTACCCATTCCAACAATTTTACAGGGTTTATCATCACCCAAACGAACTTGTCCAAAGTCTCCTTGAACATAGTCATGAAAGTATGTCTTATTAGGTGTGGTAGGGAATGAGGCCCCTGAATCTACCACCTAGGAATCAGTAATATTTTCGAATTAAAGAATCAAAGCATCTTGTAACATCTCACCTGTCACATTTTCTTCATGATTGTTTTCTTGCTGTGCATATCCTTCTTTTCCCTTCCGAGATATATAGTATTTCTTTAGGTGTCCTTTCTTTCCGCATTTCTAGCACACTATCTCTGATCTGGACTTGGATCTACCTTTCCTTGATTTACTGCGATATCCTAAGCTCTTTCCTCTTTCCATTTTTCTTCCCCTAGACTCTGCACTCAAAGCATTACCCGATGTTTCACCAAAGCTTTTCTGTCACATTTCCTCGCTAAGGATAGCACCGACAACATCATCAAACTTTAAAGTACTAGATCTAGAAATAGAGTTACTAATGGCCATTACTAAACCATTCTAGCTTTATGGTAATGAGCACAAGAATAACAAAGCTCTAACTTCATCATTAAAGTTTACCCCTACAAAACATAACTAACTTGTAACAGTATTAAAATCATTTAAATGGTCTGCAACAGATCCACCTTCCGACATCTTCATATTAAATAACTGTTTCATAAGAAATACCTTGTTTGAGGCCAAGGGTTTCTCACATAGTTTCTCCAACGCCTTAATCAAAACCTTTGTCGTTGTTTCCTTCCAAATTTTGAAGGTGACCGATGCTGCAAGGCACAACTATACTATTCCGAGAGCCTTTCTATTGAGAAGTTTCCATTATTTATCTATCATACCCATCGACATCTTTGTTTTTCTGCCCAATGGTAGGTATAGATCTTTCGGATATAGAAAACCTTCCATCTACATCTTCCACAGCAAGAAGTTTTGGTCGTTAAATTTCTCGACCCTAAACTTACCATCTTCTGCCATTGCTCCCACTCGAATGAGGAACCCTTCTTTCCTGCGAGTTTATCAGCCAAATAGACCTTTGAATTTGATACCAATTGTTAGAAAATTATATACTATGGAGCAATGGATGACGCACACTATTGCATAAATGTAAACACAGAAAACACGTAAAACTAGAGCGACACAGACATACGTGGTTCGCCGAGGTTGGGCTATGTCCACCCCAAACAGCTAGTCCTTCCTTTTTATTATCCAGCAAAATGAAGAGACACAACCTATAGTAGATCCAATGTAATATCCTCTGTTTTCTCTCACAGTCTCGCCTCTCTGTTTCTCGCTCAGAGAATACACATCTATTACACAGCCTCAAATACAATGCCCTCATACAAAGAGAGGGGTTTCCTTCCAGGGCAAAAAACCCTAAACTAAACATAAGTTATACCATCAGATCATTCTCCTAATGAACGACCCATATTGACTAGAAATTACTATACTTTTACAGGACAACTTTACGTTTGTTTTTAGCTTCTGGGGCATTGCCCCTGAAACCCCAGCCGGGGGTCCACTGGCCCCTGGACCCCCAGCCGGGGGCAATCGGCCCCCTAGACCCCCGCGGGGGACAAGTCCCCCCCCCCCACACCCCCACCGCCCGCGCGTGGAGGGGTATAAAAACTTCCTAGGGTATACATCCAGCTGAAACAAAGACCTCTAAACAATCATGCTCCATACTCAACACTAAATATACCTTGCAGGAAGAGAATATCAAAGATGACTAATAAGATGATAGACTACATTTCACAAGATTCTCCCTATAGATCATATGGGAAACATGGTGAGGGATATTCTCCTGACATATTGGACGCTCTAAGAAGTTTGAAAGTAGAAATAAAGAGTTGCAAAGAAGATTATGATTGAATCATTCAATCACAACAGAGACTTGATATCACACAATAGAAACAAGAAAATTTCAATGCAATGATTCTTTAGAGATTGTCAGACTTGCATAGATAGGGACCTCTTAGAATTAGTCATGGATAGGACGATAGGACTAATGGAGTATACGGTATCAAGTCACATGTTGGGCACAAGTTGGATATATATGACATGGTCAAAGCTAGCATATTCTTCGATAGAACTGATATATGAGGTAGTGAGGTAGTGTACATGGGCTTTACTCTAGTTCTATTTCAAGCAGGTGTTATGGTCATCATTGTTACCATCCTTATAGGAGGAGATATAAGGGATATTTTCCTTATGAGTTCAATAAAGAAAAGCCACCTACATTTGATGGGGAAATGAAGAAGTTACAAGATATTGCATCATGGTTTCTTGGGATGAATAAGTTCTCCAGGTTGCATAATTACTCAGCAAACAAGAAGGAAAAGATAGTGACATTTATTCTTAAAGGTAAGGCATATATCTAGTGGGAATATGTAAATAATTATAGAGGTATTCATGAATAGGAGTTGACTTGGAGTAAGTTTAAGAGACTATTCAGGAAGAAGTATCTATCAGAGAGATATTATGACGACAAGGTAATAGAGTTCTATGAGCTGAAGATGGGATCTATGACCGATGAGGTGTACACTGTACACTCAGATATTCTTGGAGTTATTGAGGTATGTACCTTACCTCAAGGAGGAGAAGCCTAAGATCTAGTGATTCATTAGTGTGTTTCCGATAACATTCAAGAACATGATTGAGTTTGATGAGCCTATATCATTGTAGGATTCTGTTTGAAAACTAAAGCATCATTTTGAGCAATTAAAGCACAAATATCAGACTAATATGGACTAGAAAGATAATGGCAAGAATAAAGGAAAATGGGAAAATAAGTGAACAAGACCTCAAGATACAAGTAACAAAGAGAATGAAAAACCACATAAGATTTTTAATGCATCTGATAGAGGAAATGGATATTGGTCTAAGGAGCACAATGAGGGTATAGGTTGGAAGCATTTGTAGTGTTGTACTTGTGGAGGAGAGCATTATAGAAGATATTATCCACAACATCAGGGTGTTATACCATAGATCTAGAATGCTCAGGAGGCAAAGACAGTGGGAGTCATTGGACAATATCTTTGACAAATTATTCCTACATGAAGATCACCAGGCATCTATCATCGATATGGATGGTCAACTTTTTGATGAATTTGTTTCTCTTTTGATTAACCCTGGATCTAGTTACAGCTATGTTAACCATGACTTGGTGGATAAGTGTGGGTTGAATAAAGAAGTTCATGTAGAATCCGGGTTAGTGCAGTTGAGTTGAGTGATATGTCTACATCCACGCATTTGAATGTATTTATATTGGGATCATATAGTATGTTGTTGGGAATGGATTGGTTGTATCTTCATAGGAACAAGGTGGATTGTTATGATAAGGCTATTGAGTTCTTGGAATAAAATGGGTAAAAGGAGTCTTGTAGGGTAAGAAGAAGGAAACATAGAATGGTGACAACTATGCAGGTGAAACACAGTCACGGGAAAGGGTGTGTGTTATTTTCAGTGCATATTTCTAGTGACAAAGGTAACAAAGTTGACGATGTAAATGTATTGAGAATGTACCAACTTTTACAACAATTTTAGGATGTGTTTCTGGAAGAGATTTTAGATTTTTTTCCTCACGGGGAAGTGGAATTTTCTATTGAGTTTGTACCAGGGGAAGCACCAACATGAAAGGAACCTTACAGGACGATCACACCGTATTTGGTGGAGTTGAAGTTTAAATTGAAGGAAACACTTCACAAGGACAGATTAGATCTAGTGTGTCAACTTGGGGTGCACCAGTTTTGTTTATGATGAATAAGGATGGTACTTTTAGGTTATGCACTATTTAAAAGAAGTTGAAAAAAGTGACCATCAAGAACATTTATTTATTTCCAAGGATTGTCGATTTGTTTGACTATTTGAAGGTAGCATAAGTGTTCTCAAAGATTTATTTGAGAATAGGATACCATCAAGTACGCATTAAGGAAGAGGACATATAAAAGACTGTTTTCCATACCAGATATGGGCATTATGAGATTGTTGTAGTTCCATTTCGTTTTACTGATTCTCCAATTACTTTTATGTTCTTGATAAATAATGTATTGCATAATTATCTAAATGAGTTTTTTATTTTATTCTTTGATAACTATTTATATATTCTAAATATTAGGAATAGAATGTTGAGCACTTAGCAAAAATGTTGAGATTACTAAGAGAGCATCAGTTGGATGCCAAGCTTAGTAGATGCAGTTTCTTTCAGAAAGAGGTACACTATTTGGGGCATGTGCTTTCCAAAGAAGGAATAGTAGTGGATCCAAAAAAGATAAGGAATATCATGGAGTCAGCAGCTCCTAGGAATGTGGACAAGGTAAGGTCCTTTATGGGGTCAGAAAGTTATTATAGGATGTTCATCAGGAACTTCTCACAAATTGCTTATTATATTATGTCATTGCAAAGGAATCGTAAGAATTTTGAATGGACAGAAGAATGTGCAACAAATTTTGATAAGTTAAAGCAGTTGTTGACAAATGATCCAATTTTAAATATGGCATATCTAGAAAAAGAGTTTGTGGTATGTAAAAATGCTTGCAAGAGAGGGTTTGGTGGAGTCCTTATGTAGGAAGGAAATGTAGTCTGCTATGAGTCGGGAAACTAAATGAGCATGAACATAATTATCCAACACATGATCTTGAGTTGGAAGTGATCATTCATGCATTAAAGATGTGCAGGCATTATCTTCTTTGAAGGAGGTTTATATTGACGAGTGATCACAGTGGATTGAAGTATCTATTTGACACAGCAAATATGAATGCTAGACAAGATATATGGTTGGCCACCATCAGTGAGTTTGAATTTGAGATTGGTTGTATTAAAGGTAGAAAGAACAAGGTTGAATATGATGTTAGCCGGTGGATACAGGTAAATCACGTAGTAGCTATGAGTTGTTATGGGACAGACTTACCTAATTAGATTTTACAGGAAGGTCAATAGGATGACAGGTATAGAGAGCTTAGGCACATGTTACAATAGGGTACATGTGATTAGGATGTCGACTATCATCTTACAATGGATGGATTGGTCAGGTTATGGATAGGATAAATGTGTCAGACAATAGTGACGTCAAGAAACTTATCTTGAGGGAATTTCATGCTAATCCATATTAAGGTCACTGAGTATATCAAAATATATTGACAATGGTGAAGAATTTTTACTATTGGCCAAATTTGACGAAGGAATTAGAATATTTTGTGTCTAGATGTTTGGATTGTCAACAAGTAAAAGGAGATTGTAAGCATCTAGGTGGTATACTACAACCGATTCCAATTTCAAATTAGAAATGTGAGGTCATTTCCATGGACTTCATTACAATTTTTTGAAGAACATATAGACACCATGATTCCATCATGGTTGTGGTGGAAAAGTTGATAAAGGTAGTGCACTTTGTTCCAGTGAAGTCCACATATTTAGCTAATGATGTAGCAAAGGTATTCATTAGAGATGTAGTGAAGTTACATGGTGTTCATAATAATATTGTGTCATAGAGGGATGCCAAGTTCACTCATAGATCATGGACAGAGTTATTTGCATGTTTGGGTTCAGAGTTGGACTTTAGTAAAACCTATCATCCATAAACAAACAGATAGATAGAGAGGCTCAGTAGGATATTGGAGGACATGTTTAGTATGTATGTGATGCATAAGCAACGGAGGTGGGAAGAGTATCTTCCACTAGTTGAGTTCACTTACAACAATGCGTGCCAGAAATATTTGAGGAGGAGATTGTTTGAGGCATTGTATGGGTGGACTTGTAATACCCCCATCAGTTGGACTGATCCACTCACCAGGGTGTTTATTGGACTGAACATGTTGGAAGAGATGGAATAGGAAATGTAGGTAATTAAGAAGAATCTAAAGGTAGCATAGTTAAGGCAGAAAAGTTATGGAAATTAGCATGGGTTGTCTAAGGAGTTTCAAGTTAGGGAACAAGTGTACTTTTCCATCAAACCTAAGAAGAACTCCTTAAGGATTGGATCATGTGCCAAGCTGTCACCTCGATATAGTGGACCTTTAAGGATTCTTTTAGAGGATTGGACTAGTAGCCTATCAACTTCCACTGCCCCTGAAAATGAAAT
The DNA here is from genome assembly GCA_000404065.3 of Pinus taeda. Taxonomy (NCBI): domain Eukaryota; kingdom Viridiplantae; phylum Streptophyta; class Pinopsida; order Pinales; family Pinaceae; genus Pinus; species Pinus taeda. Next base: position 176,486 of record APFE030627820.1, on the reverse strand, counting down.
TACATGATGTTTTCCATGTGTCATTTCTTAAGATGTTAAAGATGTCAATAACATGATCAACTAGTTCGTACTGTACGTGGAATAAGAAGGATAATTCCATTTGGAACCTCAGTGAATTTTGCAGATAAATATTCTCATGTTTCAAAATAGAGAAATTGAGCAGGTTAACATCCAATAGAAGTAATTTGGGCCATATGAAGCTACAGTAGAGATGGTATATCAAATGTGGGACATGTATCCTTCTTTATTCACTGGTTGAGCAAATGTTTTTGGCATATGTATTGGTGTGGTGTCTTGGTATATCTATTGTTGGGTAGCGGATCCCCCCATAGCGGGTTTTTGGTGCTTGTAGCCCAAATTTTAGTCAAAAGTAATGTAAGACCTTGTTAAATGTGAGTGTGGAGCACAAGAGTCTAGGGTTGTCTACCCTAGAATATTGTAATTTAATATAGAATGTGTAGGCCTACCCATGGTCTACGAACCATGTGAATTTATAAATAGAGTGAGGCTCTAACTGTAGAAGTCAGTTTTTAGTATGGATCTTAAGCGATATGGATGCTCTAAGTCTTTAATTCCCAGTCTTAGGTTGTAGGAATAGGAAGAGACTTTGCAACTGTGTGCACAAAAGCCTGGTAGAGTTCGCAGTTGTGTGCGCAGACCCTTGCAGTTGAGTGCACAACGTGGAGTTGGGATTGTAATAGAATAGAAGTTTAATAAAAGCTAAGTTGATTGTGAAATATTGTGCATATATTCGTAGATCTATATGTTTATTCTTCTGTTATATGTTTATGCATCTCCTTAGAGTTTATGATTGCGTGCACTTGCTATGAATGTTGAATGATTGATAAGAATAATAGGCCCACAAAATTAAGTTAAGATCTATAATAATAACATAGTATGGTTAAAGGATCTAAATCGTGCCTTTTCATGCTCTTTACAGAGCTACATGAAGGTTAGATAGCTATGTGGAGCAGTGCAAGAGTGCAAGATCGGTTCGTGAACTTCCTAGACTTCATCAAGACATCCCTAGGGTGTGGATACCTAGTTCTAGCACCCTCCCATACTACCTCGGGTGAGACCTCAGTTTGCGCACCATGGACTATTGCCAAAAGGGCCAGTAGTTTTAGGATTTGTTTGGCTAAATCACTTCTGAACCTGGGTCAGGCCCCAACAAGCCAACAAATGGTTCCATTTTCAGGACTCAGTCGGACTTTGAGGTGATAGAGATTATTGATGGCAACAACCCTTACCCCGAATTGCTAGGAATATACTAGGCCATTGATATGAATGGAGTCATCAACCTGATGAAGCAGAGGTGATATTTGAGAAAAAGTCTCTATGTGTGGTAGCTCCACTAGATCCAGCCAAAGGAGCATGATAAACTGAACTTTTACATGAAGATGACAATGATGATGAGCTAGATTTCATTTACCAGATAACGATGCAAGACCAGGATCAGTTGAACCCAAAAATAGATGGGAGAATCCCATGGGAGCATGAAAATTCCTATACTTTGGACTCAGATGAAGAAATAGAACGTTAGCAGAACTGGTTGCACGAAATAACAATGTTGAAGTGTAACATGATGATTAGATCACTGCGGTGCGTGATGACCGAAGCAAGGGAACTGCCAACCTATGATGGGGTAACAGGGGTGGATGAGTTCTTAGACAAATTTGAAAGTGCAGTACTAGAACAGCCTAGGTACGATGTGCTAGAATAGGCATTGCACGTGACACCTGCATGATGGATGAATACACATTAGGGGACTATGGAGAACTAGCGCGAATGTAGAAGAAAGATGCGCTTATGGTTTGGAAGTCGCCAGTTACGAACGGGAGCCGAGCAGTCAACACGAAGTAGTCTGTGTGCCCACCTGTGTTAATGGGTGCAGACGTGTGCTATGCAAGCACATCCCAAACTAGGCATCGAAAATTAGGACCCAACGTGGTAGTAGGGAAGGTGACACACTCCACAAATATTCCATGACGAAGCAGTCAAAAAGCTATGTGGAGTCATGAACAGAGTTCACCAGGTGAGATGAACTGACTGGGACCTATGTGTACCAGCGGTTCGATGGGCCTATAGGACCATAAGCAAAACCCAGAGCACATAAATGACCCCAACACTAACAAGAAGAGATGAAACTAGGAGAGAAAAAAAGAATCCCTAGACCACAACTCCCACAGCTGGGGCGGGATGAGGGGGGCTGGGTAAAGGAATTAGGTAGTTATAGGAAGCCATTCAGTGAGGGATCTTGAAACTTCATGAACTCGATCAAGATTGGGCATAGTTGAGGAAGAAAAGCATGACATTGGACAAAGAAATGAATGAATTGGAAACAAAAGTCATGCAAGCGGGCCGCAAGAAACTAGGAATGATGGGGCCCAGTATATCCAGCCCTACTACTGCAATAGAAGGAGTTATAACCCTTCTATCATGGCTGCGACCGCACCTTACTAAATAGGGGAGCGCATCATACAAAGAAGAACGTGACGCACTAATGAATGAAAAGGTATTTGAAGGGTGCCTGTGGCCCGGGCTAGCAGAAAAATTCAAGCCTTGCACCAAGGGTGCAACCACCTGACTATCTGTACGAAGCATAGTCTTAGCGCTCCATGCAGTTGAAAAAGAGCATGGGACTATAAGCGAGTCTACAAGAGAGTTGTGTGGAAAGGAGGTTCTGTGCATGGTCAGTATGTCAAAGGGGTCATGGTTGTGTGTAATGGGTCGCGTTGCTACGTGGGTAGGCTGGGAGGTGACTGTTGATGTCACTTTTCATGCCAAGAGGTCCAATTTAAGGCAGAAAGGAGTGGGTGGTGGGACATTATGACAAGAATTAAGAGCTAGGTCTGGGATGATTTGCCACCAAGAAAGTATTAATGACTCAGAAGTGGAGGGAATGGTTGAAATCAAATCAAACGTTACTATAAAATCCCTTGGGGTAGCCTCGAGGAAACACTTGGTTGTTTAATATTTGAACTAGTTCAAAGCATTGAGCACCAAGCTGTGTTGCCACCCGTGAGTACGCGACTGAACAATTCTAGTATAGTAGTGATGACATGCATGTTAGACCATGAATCATTGGAAGAGAGGCTCACACAATTGGAAGAACTTGAGGAGGAATGGTTTTTGGTGACATTCCATTAGCAGGTACAGAAACAGCACAAGAAATCTTGGCACGATTGCCATATCAAGTTGTGTACATTCAACATAAATTATTTAGTGTTTTTGTATGACAACAAGTGCAAAAAATTTCCTGGGAAATTCTAAATGCATTAGCTAGGACCATATGTTGTAAAAGAGGTCACGGATGGAGGCGCAATCCATATATTCAAACTTAATGGAGAGCCCTTCCCAAGAAGAGTAAATGGCAGTCACTTGAAGCCCTACATGGGTGGTTGGCCATCTGACTAACTGACCGAAGCATAGTCTTTGTGACCCGAGGAGTTGGACAGAGGTGTGAGACTATAAAAACACATACTAGAAGCTAGCATCACAGTAGACAATCAAGTAAGATGTAGATGATTCTAAAGTAGAAAGGGAGCCAATCTAGACAGTGGCAGCATGGTGAGTTTCCGACCTTCACGCTACACAAGCACAGTTACAGGGATTTCACACAAGGGTCGCCACACCAGCTGAGTGACTGAGGATGAGTCATGATGATTGTGTTGGGGACCTGTTGGGTAGCGAATCCCCCCATAGCAAGTTTTTGGGACTTGTGGCCTGAATTTTGGTCAAAAGTAATGCAATACCCCGTGAAATGTAGGTGCGGAGTGTGAGAGTCTAGGGTTATCTGCCCTAGAATATTGTAATTTAATATAGAATGCATTGGCCTACCCATGGTCTACGGACCATGGGAATGTATAAATAGAGTGAGGCTATAAGTGTAGAAGTCAGTTTTTAGTATGGATCTTAAGGGATATGGGTTTTTGAATGCGATATTCGCTCTAAGTCTGTAATTCCGAGTCTTGGTTTGTAGGAATAGGAAGAGGCTCTACAACTATGTGCATGGAGGCCTGGTAGAGTCCACAGTTGTGTGTGTGGACCCTTGTAGCTGAGTGCGCAGGGCGGAGCTGTGATTGTAACATAACGTAAGTTTAGTAAAAGCTAAGTTGATTCTGAAATATTGTGCATCTATTCATAGATCTGTATTTTTATGCTTCTCTTATATGTTTATGCATGTCCCTATAGTTTATGATTGCCTACACTTGTTATGAATGTTGAATGATTGATAAGAATATTGGACCCACAAAACTAAGTTAAGATCTATAATAATAACACAATAAGGTTAAATGATCTAGACCGTGCCTCTTCGCGCTCTTTACAGAGCTACGCGAAGGTCAGAAACTGTGCGGAGCAGTACGAGCATGCAGGATCAGTTCACGAACTTCCCAAAATTCATCAAGACATCCTTAGGCTGAGGAAGCCTGGTTCCAGCACTCTCCCATACTACCTTGGGTGACACCTCAGTCCGCACACCACGGACTGTTGCCAAAAGGGCCAGTAGTTTTAGGATTGTTTTGGCTAAATCACTTCTAAACCTGGGTCAGAGCCTAACAAGCCAACATCTATAAATGTATATGGATATAAATACCACCATGAGTTGTGCTATAAAGCTCCAATAAGTAGTATGGGTGTCATGTCATTATCATTGTCATGTTGTTATGTTGCTCATGCTAGTTTTTTTCTTAGTAGGTTGATCATTGTAAATACTACAACAAGATGAGATATAAAGCTCCATGGGAAGTATGCTTTTATTTTCAAAAGTCTTGTAGGTTGTAGGTGTCATTAAACACTGAGGACGGTGTTTGCCCAAAGGTGAGGGTTTTGTAACAATCCTTGTAAGAAAATCATGTAATAAAGTTAATAAAGGAAAAATAATAACCATGGTCATTGGACATGTATTCCAAGTTGGATGTTGGGAAAAAACATAGTGATGGGGATTACTTATGATTAATTAATGGTTATGGAAATTGGCAAAGGAAATGGAAAAGGTTTTAGAAACGCATGAGGAATTTATTGACATTCTATTTATAAAAATAAGAGAAAATAAAGGTGAAAGGTCAGAGGTTGCATGTGAGGAGGAAATGAAGGAAACTAATGGAAAATTGAAGGAATTAGAGTCCTCATTAATAAAAGGGCTTATGAGGATCAATTGGCATACTTTTGTTATTTCAATTTTGGAACTCTCATTTTCTACTCTCTCTCTCATACTCTTGGAAAATTAGAGTTTTCTTGGAGCACTCTTGAAGGAGTGTTTCATACTTGGGATTTGGAGCAAGAAGAAAAAGGAAGAGCAGGAAATTGCAAGAGGACATTGGGATCAACAACTACAATGGGTTTTTCTTGTAGGTATTGAGTTTCATATATGATTTCCTTGGTATTTTTAGCATGTATGGCATATGCATGTGGTTTCTTAGTCATGATCTCTCATTGGCATGGAGGATTTCCTAGATTGAAGACGTATTTTGCTAGACTTTCCATTTCCCTAGATAGCCATGGTAATGTGGGACTCTTTTTTTCTTTTTCTTTTTTATGGTTGGTTCTCATGTCGCTTATGGTTTTGGGTTGAGTTACCAATTCCTAGAAGCCTTGGTTGGACAAACGCTCTAGAATGCCTATAATAGCTTGGGTTGATTTACTATTTTTGGAAGCTTTGGTGGGAAAAATGCTCTAGAAGCCCATGGTGGGTTGAGTTAGGGGTCCCAGAAGCCCTGATTGGACAAATTCTCTAGAATCCTGACAAAAACTGTGGGTTGAGTTACTATTCCTAGAAGCCCTAATTGGAAAAAATTCTTTAGAGCCCTGGATAGCTTGGGTAGGACCAATTTGGTGTTGGTTAGTGATGTTTAACCATGAGGTGGAATGAATGGTTGAGCTTTGAGGTTTCTTGTCCTGTAGAACCCCTAGTTTAATTTCATTTTATTTGTTCCATGAGATCTCACATTCATGCTTGGAATATGGCACCAACGTGATTGACTAAAAGAGAGATTTGGTTCAGCCCAATCTGTGGTCGGGTGGTACGTGGAAATCCCAAACTTAGTTTCATTTTGAATATGTTAATAAGAGATCCTTTCCTCTTGTATTGATGGGTAAACATACTTGTCCATATGTGGTTTTTATGGTTGTTATATCTTTGTTAATTATGTTAAATATATGTTGATTATGAGGATGTTTTATGACATACTTGATGTATGGCTCTCATCATGTTTGATTATAAAATGAATGAACAATGAATATGACCTAATATATTATATTGTGACTAGTGTGATAATGCTCCAATGCTTCTTAAAATTTCTCTGGTAATTAAGAGACCCCTATGCTCAAATTTATTGTTATGACCTATCGATTACCTATTTGTGATATTTGTGATGAAATTCTTATCATGGCTAGTAGGAGTTCAGTAAAGTCATTTATCAAATGTTTTCATTAGTAATATTTTTTCAATGTTATTTATCATTTATGAAGTTTTGATGAAGTTTTAGGCAATGGCCTAAGTCCTGGCCCTAATAAAGTGCCACAAAGTCTGAGATTGCTTGCTCACGACTAGCTAAAAAAGTCCATAGTGACCGACATGCCTTGCTATGGGAGTGATTGGAAGGCCTCACTCGCATGCATGACTTGTCATGGGAGTAGCTGGGGATCCATATCAATGAAATCTCAAGTTTCCTTAGGGGTTGGTCACCTGGAAGGGTTGGTTGTATCCTAAAGGTTATGTAGCATGTGTGGAAGGTCATAATGGTCTTGTTTTGTCAGTTCCACTTCCTTAATTGTACATGGGGATTTGCATCACATCATAGTATCCTCTCATCACTTGTTTACTCGAAAAGACCTATTAACTTGGATAAATGTGGGAGGGGGGTGTTACGAAAAGGGCATGGAGATAACATCAATGAAGAAACAACTCGAGATTATAGATGCACATCCTATGAAATTATTTGAGTTGGTAGTAATGGAAAAAGAGAGCTAAGAACTAAAGTTTAATTGCATGAGTCACTCACAAAGAATAAGGAATATAATGACCAAATTTTGCTATTGGAGGTTTAGGTTCAAGAAATGAACAAGAATATAGTTGAGTCTCTATAGTCTCAATAAGCCCTAAATGTGTTGATCATGCAAGTGGAATCCCTGATAGTGTTATAGGATTCAAAGATGCTACAAGCTCTATTCTCAGGTTTGGAGCATGAATTGGAAGTGAAATAAGAAGAGCCTGAGAGAATAAAGATGGAGATGTATTGGGAACAGGAACATGCAGAGAAAAATGATGTTGAATTAAAAGTCTTGATGAGGAAGCGTCCAAGAAAATTCACTTTCAAGCATGCTAAAAGAATTATTTTGGATAAAATATTGAAGGTATTTGACAAGAAATGGATTCACATGGAACTGATCCTAAAAACGATAAAAACCATCAAGAGGGCCAGCAGGTAAATGATTTTGATCGAGAATATTATTGGTGACTCCTCCACCAAAGTTGGAGTGATCGTTGATTTCCTAAATCATATGCCCAAGGAGAAGGTTGTCAAGGAAAAAATTGATAGATCCAAATGAGTAGCAAGAGCTAACTAAACAAAGAGAAAGAAAAAATTAGTGACACTAGTGGAAATGAAAGTTGATGTATTGGCCAAAGAAGTGCAATGTTTTAAATGCCAATGTGAGAATCTATCTAAGAGGAAATCCCACCACTTGTTGATGATAATGGAGATGTATATTCTAAATAACTACTCATGAAGAGACTCAATGATATCAAAGAGGGAAAAAAGGGTTTTAGAGAAGAATATCGCCCCCTACATGGGAAATATATTGTAAAATTATATGAATCCTATTTTGAAGTTTTGATTATGTTAAAGAACATTTCAAAGAGCTAATCCAAGTGGACTAGAAGACAATCATGACCTTGGAGGGAACAATTTTTGGATACATAGACATGTGACATCCCAATGGGAAAATAATTGAGAGGCATGTTGGAAATATATAAATTGGTCATTCAAAGAGGAACTATATTCATACCATAGGCACCTCGGATAGAGGCAAGCTCTATTTCCAGGCCTCCACCACAGCAACAAGGACAACCTAAAATTTCAGCATGGACATTGACACGACATGCACCATTGAAAACCAAACTAAGGTGGAACCTAGGAAAGAGAGATAAGGATAATTAACATATAATAAAGAGAGAGAAATACAATTTACTATGGCCAAATCAAATGGTGCATGCACTAAAACATGCACTAAAACTCGTAAATGTTTTGGAAAACTTCTAGAGGAAGTTTGTTACAAGACAACTATCTTTTTTGTAAATATTCATATTTGTTTATGAATACCACTAGTGGTTTAGGGACAGGGTATTGATCCTTTAATGCCTATATATAAGCCTCGTTTTGATGCAACTGAGTGAGAAAATTTCTTGGTGTAGGGTAAACTCTGTCAATTTTTTTCCAGAATTTATTGGGATTTTTGAAGTTATCTAAGGAAGAATTCTGGAGTGATTTTGGGCTATCAGTTTTTCCTTCTCATGTAATTATATAAACCCATATTTTTATTTTGATTTTTGCACCATAATAATACAATTTAAAGTATCTTTCATATAAAATTATGTTGTAAACCTATTTTGGTATGAAGTTGAAATGGGAATGTTAATTAATGTAAATGAATCAATATGATTTTTTTCTTTAGTTTATGTATAATTTAACATTATTTTTTAAGATTCCCCGGATGCGGCTGCTGGCACATCAGATGGGGTCGAGCCACATGCCCAGCATGTGCCACCCCATGCTAACAATACAGTTTAATGGGATATCGCCGTCAAAGGATATTGTTCAGTTGCCCGAGCTCTGGGCATTCAATGCCGAGCAGGGTGAAACGATGGGGATGCAGGACGCAGTTAATGCTTGCTCTCATCGAGGGAAGGATGCAAGTTTTCAAGGGGAAGGTGAATCGATGCAAGCTCATTGGTATGGTGAAGCTGGGGCGGTGCAGGCGCAGAGGAATTCTGGACGGGTGGATGTTTTACCACCTTAATTCGCAGTCTTGGCATTCTGTCGCTACAACTCAAGTAATTGCCTCAGGTGGGAGCAGCAATTTAAAGGCAATCGAAGTAAATTGGATGCGAGAAGGGAAATTTCTCCCTCAGGCAAAGTTTGCTCGGTGGTTATTATGCCTGTGTGTGGTTTGTGGCAAGGTCCGCACTGTGTTTGTTATTACAATTCACTTCAGGTACACGAGAGAGGCAACGGGGAGTCCATGGCAAAGCTGCGAGAATAACAACCGAGCAGAAGGGGACCTGGGCGAGGTTCATCCTCTCGCCCCGCTGCAGAAGATGAGCACCATAACTGCTGCTGCAGCTACTGCTATAGGAGGGAAAAAGCCACACCAATTCAAGTCGGGCAGTTCATGGAGGTTGGCAGCTCAAGTGAAGGAGAGCCAATGCTTCCATCATTCGGCTCAGTCGTGTTCACCCTGGGCAGCTCAAAGGATAAGGCAGGTATCAATGCTCATATTTCAGTTCTTTTCAATAAAATTCCTGAGGGCAATGATGTTGGAAAGCTACCAGGTTCGGTGGAGCCACCTCCAGAGGGCATTGGTGAGGAGAATCCTGTGTTGCAGCCACCAATTAAGGCGGGCACCTCTGGGAAAGAGATCCTGCAAGCCCCTTCTCATCCCCCGGAGCCGGAACCTCAGGCCACCGCAAAGGATCCATGGGCCATTTGAGAAGGAGTCCCTGAGGGCCAAAGTTGGAGATATATCGTGGAAGAAGAGCCCGAAGACTGATCCTCCGATGCACGCACCAGCACATGCCTTTCTCTCTCGGCTATGGTCTAAGCTAAAGGTCTCTAAGGGTATTTGGGTTTTGCTCGTCACTGTGTTTGTTTATTTTCAGTTTTTAATATTGTCTTGTTTATGTCGGTCTCGCGTTTGGACAAGGTCCACTGTAAGTTCTTTGATGGACAAGGTTCAGAGTCAGTTTTTGATGGAAGCCCCTGCGTGGGCCGTCCCGTTCATGTTTAGCTCAGCACTGTTCTATGCTCTGGTGTAGTCATGTCTTTTTGGTCTTTTGCCTCAGCAATTTTTGGAGTAATGTTGGAATGTCCTGTAGGTGCTACCCCTGCGAGGGAGCTTTTTGCATCAAGTTAAGCTATCCAAGGTGCCACTGCTGGCCCTGGACAGCCTGTCTCACTGTATGTAAAGTTTACCTATAAATATAATACAACAGACTAGCTAGCTTTTACCAAGAAAAAAAAAAAAAAAACATTATTTTTGAGGAGTATCTTTTCTATTTTTATGAGTTTTAAATGGAACTTTAATTAAATTTCAAAATTCAAAATACTATGTTTTCTTGATGTTGGATTCTTAATTCCTGACCTGCCCATGTAATTTTAGCATGTTCAATTGATTTTTAATTGCTCATTTGAGTTTGTTAAGATATTCTCTCCATTGTTCCCTTGCTCAAACTTTTTTTATTTCTTTATTTCAAACCCAAAGCTCATGAATTGTCTAACTTAAAACTAGTGGTTTTTGAATGGTTGACATTTTCGTCTACCTAGATTTGTAGAAGAAATCTAAATTTTAAAACATAAATTTAAATTTGATTTGGATGGAATTTGTTCACTGTAATATGCCCTTCATGTAAAAAACCATGGTGAATGTTGAAATGAATGAGATGTTCATATATTAGAAATGTGCAACAAATATCAACTAAATCATCAATCATTTTCACTGCATTATGACAGAAACACAGGTATACTTATAGAGATCAAGAATTTGATTTAAATGACCAAAAAAGGTTCTTCATGTTTCTTTATTTTTCGTGAAAAATTTTATGGGAAAATAGAGTGCATGAAACTTAAATATGAAATGAACACAAATAATATCAATAGAATTTAAGGCACAATTCATAGTGTCATTCAAGAAAACAAATTTCACAGCAAGCAAGCATCAACGCCTGATTTCATTTGTTGTAATTTTTTCACCGTTTTTATTTTTCTTTTGGAAGATTGAAACCAAGAACGAATATGAATGAACATTCAAATCTAAATAACACAAATATTTCTTCGGTAATATTGAATAAATAGATATGATTTCATAAATATAATATCAACATAAAGCCCACAATCAACAATAGAAAATTAGATCAAATTTAGACTTTGGGGCCCCAATAAAATGAAGGAAACAACTTTGGAATAACCTCCAAATACTTATGATGAAAGCAGGTATACATATCCAAGTGGTATTTTCCAGATCCCCATCAAAGAAGAGATCTTATTAGCAAAGTATTGGGTTATATTATGATTTGGGAGCTGAGGCAGGCAGGAGTAATGCATTCCATTCATTATCTGCATCATGATTGATCTTGTAAAACTGTAAGTAATTTTTTTGAATAGCAGGCTTGAGATCCCAAATCACTTGTTTTTATTTTTGTGATTTTTCTTCCAGTGTAGTAATTTGGGAATCCATTTATATTATCTCCCCAAATTTTTTTTTTCTGCTTAGTTAGATTAGCAATGGATAAAAATTCATCCATTATATTTTTAACCTCTTCTTGCAACTTGTAGACCGATTGATTGTTCTTGGTGAGAATACATAGCTAGTAATTGTTGGGTGGAGTATAGGGTCTATAAATGTACCAACATTTAATTGTCAATCTGGATAGTTCATGAACTTCAAGGCATAGCACTGGAAATGCCAGAGAGATCCTCAGGTAACATGCAAAACAAATCCTAGTATATATTGTGCATTAATAATGACAATAAATGAAATCCTGCACTAAAAGAGAATTCAAGAAACACTAATCCAAGCAATTAAAAGCATGCTGGAAATGAAAGGCAATCCTGTACTATTCAACAGTGCAAAAGGAAATTGTAAGTATGAGAAAACAGGAGGAAAGTTAGATCTAGAAACCGAGCAATGCCTACACAATATCAAAAAGATTGTAGATGCTGGAATAAATTCAAGAGAAAATCAAAAACCATTATGCTTGCACTAATTCTACCGCATCTTCCTCTGTTTAAAATTAACCTCGAAGCATCAACAAGCATAAAAAATAATTTTATTGCGCAAATAAACTTATGAAAGAAATTATAGATTCTCTGACCTTCCTTGTCTGTAAAAATAAATATTGTAAAATTGTCGAGAGGTTTAGAGTCAACTACAATAGGAAAGAACCATCATCATTTTCAAACATAGTGAAATTTCCTTTTTATTGATGTCGTCTCTGGGTATAAAAATCATAGCTCTAGATATAATAAAATTATATGTGGTTACTTCTTCCTGAGCGTTACATGGTTCTGTAACATCGATGCTTAAAATTAAATACATTTGATGGTTAGATCTCACCACTTCTTAATCATTCAAATCCATAAGGTGAAACTGATCACATTCCAGAGCACAAACCCGTTAGTTCTAGACCAAAGTAGAGGATTCCAACTGCACATTAAAACTTGTAGAAATAGAGTATTGCAACATAAGTCGATCTTGTAAATTCAGACAATCTAAAGAGATGCAATCCTTATTTGATTTATAGAAATACTTTGAGTGCAAGAACAATTTCTAATACAACAATTCAAATCAATATTGCATTCGAAAGGAAAACATTGTAGTAGATTTAATAACAACAATTTGAAGAAGGAAAGAGACTAGAAATAGTTAAATCTTTCACACAGTAACTAATAATTTAAATGTTATTTAATCTAAAAGATGCAGAGTGGTGTTGAGCTGGTCTGGCGGCCAACATAGCCATCTCGCACCCTCTATGAGCGACTTGGCTGACACAAGAATTAAACCTATGAGATGCATGAAATAGATAAAAAGTGCATGGCAAGAAATGCTTTGATTAACATTTAAAATCAGTCTTTTACATTATGCAAACAAGCACTTAATTCTAGCAAGCAGGAAAAGTGATCCATAAGCTACAATCTGCATGATGCTACATTGTGACTAACTTCTCCTCCCTTCTGCGCATTCTTTATGTGCCTGGGTGTGCTTATTCTATCAATGGATTAATTGACTGACTAAATCCCCCGTTCCAGGCAATTCTAAGCTTATATATAGGCATCTAATTACAATTTGGGCTTTTACATCAGCTAACTGAAATATAGGAGGAGCAGATTATCAATCTCAACAATTTGCCAGAAATAAAATTAGGTTTGTAACTAAATGTCCAATTAGGAATTGATTCTCGTAAATCGTTCTTGTTTTCCTAGAATGATGTTGTGGGTGGACCGAATTCTTCCTCGAATTTCCAAAAACATTGTCATAGTGCAGCAGCTTAAGATCTAAAACATGGAAAAACTCGCCTGGAAATTAAATGCATGCAATCCATTGCAAGAGCGATCCACATCGTATCCATGAGAATATCACACTGCTATTAATCCTCATGGATTCTAAATAATTTTACTATGTGTTTGGTGTGATACCCATACCCAGATTAGAAATTTAAGTCACTGCTCACTCACCTTAAATTTATCACATGTTTTCTGGAAAGCTCCCTGAGATGTGCAGACTGCTTTAATTCTAGCGATGCCATACCATAATGAACAAGTTGATCTAATTTTTGTTGATGTCAAGAGGGGACCTAGAAGCATTGTCAGTTTCTCAAATATGCTTACGATGATTTTCAACCTGCTGCCATCCTAAAGGAGTGAGGCTTGCATTAGCATATTTGAACTTTCCACATATCGTAGTTGATGCAAGCATATGCACAACATTTATCCTTCCCTCTGTTTCTCTCTCATTGACATGGAACACCCACATAATGAAAACCAACTGAGAATTGATGTAACACTCGAACAGAGACTCTAGAAGACTAACACACCTAAATTTGAACGTGAGTGTAGTCTAGAAACTCTTTAGATTGTAGGAATCCCATTGTAACTGGTGCAGGAATCCCAATTCATACAAGAATTTGTTGCATGCTACAGACAAGTAAATGCAGGTCGATAGCCTGTATAAAAGCATGATTACATCAATTTTAAACATACAATAGACAAACCTTTATTAATAATGTTTTAATCTTGATAAAGCAAGGGAAGTAATTGTTACTGGGAATAGTGTCCACTTAAAGTTGCTATTCCCACTAAGACTGGTAGCCATCTTAGAAACAAACAAGTTAAAACTACTTTCACTTTCCTTTATGAAAAATAGACAAGAGGGGAACAAAGGACACCAACCTTTGTCTTGCGCTTGGTTCCTTGCCTGATTCCTCTCCTTCTAGATAGATCTTTGCCGCTCCTTATTTGTCTACACAGTTTCAGAGAGCACCTGTGGAATCAAAGAAACATAATACTATCAAAGAATAGAGATCTATAGTCATAAAAAACACAGGACCAGATATGTATTGACCACACAAATGCATATATAATCAAACATACAAGAGTGTGGCGGAAAACTTGAATAGCTTTATTAATATCAAAAATAGCAAGGGGATTACAACCAATTGTTCTGACCCAGCATCATCCTCCAGTAAGAAAGCCCTTCTTCAACTCAAGTAAAGCTTAGGTCACCCAACACTATGATGTTACACCAGAAAACCAACAACACTTCTCTACAAGATACAAGATTCCAGCCTCTGGATCTTTGTGATGAGGGATCCATATATAGATGATTGTATGGGAGTGAGTCAACTTCTAGGATTTTGATTAGTGTCCTCTCTTTGATATTTCTTGATTCCACTTGGATATTGATGATCTATTACTCATCCCTGGGCGAAATCAGAGAGGCAAGTGTCAGAGGGGAAGTTTATGGAAGATTCTATGATCCTCCACCTCGCAAACTGTCTCTACCATTTGTCCATTCTCGCCCATCGCACCCTACAGAGGATCATCCGGTATGCATTGCACCTTTTACACTGGGAAGGTAGTATGCATCATACCCTCTACACTTGGCATTCTGTATGGTCTAGTTTTGACCAGTTTTGAGCAGTTTTCTGTGGAGAACTTCTGGGAGATGATTTAATCAGCTAACCTTGTTCCTTTAGGTAATGAAACAACACTTTTAGGGACTTAGGAGCCCTCAGTTTGTGGACATTTATGATTGGGGTTGCAGTGCCCAAAAATATCTATAACAATTGCCCACTAAAGCATGAGGTCGTTAATATTTTGATGTCGGGTGAAATGCTTTACCATGAGGATCCGAAGTTTTTTCGAGATGGGAGGCAACCTGTAATAAGATACAATACAATACATTATCTTCATAATATTTTTCATGATCTAGCTGAGGTAGGTATTCCCATGCTCAACTTTATGAATTCATTTTTATGTACATAGGATAGACAATCGTCTGTGTGGCAGACTGATGATTCGGATGGAGTCATCATCCTTTGATTTGGATGATCATCTGTTTGAAAATGATGTACATTTGATGTCTTTATATTCCCAAATATATCGCAGTCCGGATGGATGAAACTAGATCTGGGGTCTTCAAAACTTGTTCGATCTTCACTGAGAGTACAAGTTGATCCATGTGAAAAATGTTCTAGAGTCGAACATGGAAAGACATCTCCTGATTACCAGCCAATGATGTAAGTTGTTAACAGGCACGAGAGGGATCACCAATAATGACAATGATCCTCAAGGTACTATAGTACAATTCGTGTGGTGTGAAAAAGGGACTTGGAGTCAAACACCACACAAAATATTCCAGTCGAAGGCCATTGATGTAAACCT
This sequence comes from Pinus taeda, assembly GCA_000404065.3. Classification (NCBI taxonomy): domain Eukaryota; kingdom Viridiplantae; phylum Streptophyta; class Pinopsida; order Pinales; family Pinaceae; genus Pinus; species Pinus taeda. The sequence goes on along the minus strand of APFE030627820.1, from coordinate 160,827 downwards.
GTCACCGAAAGTGAGAAACTTGCCATTGAGGCATGCAAGCTTCAAAGTACTGAAAGTGTTTGTTCCTAGGTCGAATTCTTGGATAATGAGCTGACGTCGACAAGAAGTTATCCATCGTAGGAGGGCCTTAATGAATCCCACATCTATGATATGGAACCGAGCAAATGATTTTGGAGGTGAAAATGAACTGATGATATAGGGTTCAGGGTGGTGGTCATGAAAGAATGGAGCATGAATGTATTGCAGCGGATGAGACACAGGTGAATTCTCTGAGCGACTTCTCTTGAACATACTGGTGACACTGACAATGGATTGGTAGCGTTAACCCCAAAGATGGATGGTCTGACGGACCAATGGTGATACGACCAGTGAACAGAAAAACCCAACCTGACTCGGATGCAGAGTGAAAGTGTCATGTTCAAGAGTGAATTGCTACCAATAAAGATTCTTCAAGTTTTCTTCCCAATTTTCCCCAATCATTTCTGACCGATACCTCTTTATTTTTGTCAAGCTTGAGGAGGATAACATATGCTTTTTCTATAATTTTCCCTTTGGGCGAACTTGTCGCTATGTTTTAATGAGCCTAGCGATAGTGAAACTCGTTCTCATCCATTTGGACAAGTTTGTCGCTATTTGGTTTTAACAAGTTTAATGACAAAGATAACTCGGTACTTTTCAATTTTAGAGAGTTTGAAAGGGACGGAAAGGAAACTCCAATGATTCTTTTTCGTCATATAATCCCTGAAGTCCGAAAAAGTGTAAAATAATATGAAAGGGATGAATTTTCGATAGTTTTAATGAGCCGAACAAGACAAGCGCTCGATATTTTTTTGTAATAATCCCTCAGGTCCAAAAAGATTAAAATATAGAGGAGAGAGAGCACTTCCGATAACTTTAACGAGCCGAAGAGGCTAATTTCTTGGAAATCTTTTCATATTTCGCGAGTCAGTTGAAAACAGCTTAAAGGATACTCATTTTTCGACGACCGAGTGATGATTTCGAGTAGCAACTGATTCCAGGTAAGGTTTAGAATTTTCCAATCACGGCAGTGTCACAAGGATGGCTAAGAGAATCACTCTTCGTAGTTGTTCCTCAAAAAGGGTAAACAAAAAAATGTAGGCATATGATCGGCTAAAACAGAGTGTAGGTGATGATGAGAACACGACCAAGGCTCAAAAGCTGATGATAATGCATTCGCAATGGTTATTTACCGGGGATTGGTTCATCTTTTAATGAGCTTAAACTATATGGAAACATTTGCTCATTGCTTATGTTTAATTTTTAACGAGCTTGAATTCCGCATTAAAACTACTCGTACCAGTCATATAATAAGGATATCTCATCTCAGATGCCATTTTTTCTTGAGCTTGCACCTTTTAAAGCTTTGCCCCAGATCCTTTCTTTATGCAAGCTAGGAAACAACCAATCCTACAAGTTTAAAGGGTTAGAGGTCCTACAAATTTAAAAAATAAATGGTCGCTCTTTTCTTGCATGCAAAAAGGTTTCCATGCCCCCAGGTATAATGAAAAATTTCTAGGTTACCATATAGAAGCTCTTGCTTTTGCAAGAAAGTTTCCATCCACGCTGTAGATAGAAACACCTCTTGGCTTAGTCCATCTGGACCAAGGTGGTTCTAAATCCCAACCTCCTAACCTTGACAAGGGAATCTTATTCTGATCTAACTCCCTTTTCCTATAAGGACGAGTGTTAGATTAGTCATTTTACTTTGCGGAAACCTACTTTATAGCTAGAGTTTCCCTCCCGAAGCAGGCCAGGGTGCATGTCCCCTAGGTTTTAGTCATATCCTCCTGAATCACTCGTGTTCATTAGGTGGATGGACTGGAGATCGATAAGACATTCCTTGCATGAAAAGACCATTTAGGGATGGCATTTTACTATTTTCTATGTGTAAACTAGGGAATGACAACTGGTGTATGAGCTTGACCACTCTGCCTTCATGCGGAAAACACATTACTCTAAAGAGCGAGGAGACAACAGCTCCCATGCAATAAATATAGTCACGCACAAGGAGTAGATTATAATATAAGGGTCCTTGGACCACCATCATGTTCATGTGAGCAGTTTTCCTTCTCAAAGTAATGGGCACATTGGGAAGGATCCCTAATGGTCGACTGGTTCCTTTGTCAAAACCTGTTAGATTTCTCATTTTAGGAAGAAGCAATGGCGAACCAAGTGATTTCCAAGTAGTTGAGGAAATGATACTCATAGAAGCCCCTTCATCTATGATGGTACCAGCCATGACCATTCTGTAAGCTTGTACAATGATTCAGAATGGTATACTAGCTGGTAGATGGGGTCTGCCTAGTAGATTCCAATCGAAGAAAACAAATAAGTTGCTTGGAGGTGGGACCAAATAGACGACCGGATACGACTCTGATGAACTTCCTTCCTGTGGTAAAGGAACAAGTAGACTGCCCCCAAGTTCATCGGAGTCTGTGTTTATGAAAAGAATTTGAACGGTGTCATTCTCGTTATCTTCAGTGATGGTATCATTTGGAGATGAACCTTCTGAAGGCAAGACCAGGTCAACTGCCGCCTCAACCTTTTGAATTTCGTGTAGTCTGGATTCAGAGGGTTCATTTTCAATGATAGACGTTTCGGCTGACCACAATGGTGTGGCAGCTGGATTTTCAACCAGTGATGAACTTGGCAAGAGTTTCTTATATCCAGGAGGGAGCCGTAGTGGTGAAGCAGGACGGTCATCCAAAACTCTTTTAGCTTCATCTAGGAAGGGACAACTATGGATGGTGTGATCGCCTTCACACATTTTACAAGGAAATTTGTGATTCCTTTTCTATCCAGATACTTCGATTTTGCTGGTTAACGGTGTACTCTCAACATGATCATCAGATGTTGACAACACCAGATTGTGCAAACGAGGAGACCAATCCCTTAGGATCCAAGGGATGCAAGGAAAATCTCGATGATAGTGATCTCCTTTGCAAATGATACATGGAGATTTAGGTTTAGATGGTGCGGTGTGAGGATTTTCGCTAGATGACGCATGGTTTCCCCCTTTCGCTTTTGGGTCCTTATTCTTCTTTTCCTTTTTCTCTTTTCTTTTTCTTCTCAATTACTTGATCCTTAGCTTTACCATCTTCATTAAGTGAAGAGGAAGGAGGAGAGGGAGAAATGGATGAAGTAGAAGGTCGGGGGGTAACTCTAGTATCATCTAGTTGCTGACTCGACTATTCAGGAATTACGGTATTCTAAACGACAGAGGTAGAGAAGAGCCACATGGGCAAGCCAATCGTCAATCCTGGAAGTGACAACGTGGCCATATGGGGTGCACCAACATCTCCCCAAGAGGGGAAAGGACTAGGATTTCCTCCAAGGGGGAATCCTTGGTTGGTAGACTCCATTTTTCTCAACCTAAAGATCAACAAGGGAACTTGTGATGTTATTCCAATTAAAATAAATTTTAGACGCTTTGACACAACTTGTTTTTTCAATTTTTAAGAGTTGAGAAAAAACAAAAGATGACTCTAGTTGCCTTCGATTTTTAATGAGCCCGAAGTGACAAGTGCTTAGACGGACCTTTTCCTTTAAGGAGTCTGAAAAGGAACGAAAGAGACTTCTCTAGAAATCTAGGCAGAGGGATTACCAAACCAATCACAAAACTTCATAATACTTTTTATGGTACGGTAGTCAATCTTCCTGAATGTTGTGTTCAGTGCATTGCGATCGATAGGGCGGTAGACACAGCGTCCTAAGAACAAAGGATATAGCCTATTGTGGTCTTCCAATATATGCTCGACGGTACGTGGGAGCACAAGTTCGTACTGGCACTTGTCGTCTCAAAGTGGAAGAATCACCCAACCAACAATGAAAACAATAGTTACCAGGTTTTACGACACCGGAATACGTCTCTAGCCTAGACTTCTAAATGTTGTGCATTAGGTTCCAAAGCATTTTTAAATTCATTAAATTTATTTTATAGTTGATCTTGTTTAAGAATTTGCCTTTCAGGTTCACCGCGTGATGTGTATACAATTCCTAAAAGGCAGTCTAAGATAATAAACAACTGTTTAATCTTCTTTTGGCAATGAAAATCCTAGCTACTAAGGAAAGAGAATTGAGGGTCTTTCAATAAAGAGCACAGAGCACACACTAAATGCACTGTCCTAAATCAAACCACATAGTCTAAATGCAAATGCACATGCATGTATTTGTTTTTCATCCTTATTAATGTATGAATGACAAGAATAATGCTAAGTGCAAATCTGATTTATTTTCCAAAGTGACAATACTAACAAATTTCTTTTCAAACAGAAGTGAAGATAAGGACGACACTTTGCGATTTCGAAATGAAAACTGTTTTCGACACTTGAAAAACTACTAATTCAAATCACATACAAGAGTAACAGTACAATCGACTATCAAGAATAATGGGATTCTCTTCTATGACCGAAAATGACATTTAAGTCACTTTCAGATCAAAAAACGACAGTCTGATTACGCTACTTTTTTTGTAAAAGAGAACTGAAAATGGTGCACAGTACATAAAAACACTTACAGTTCTTTACACAATGGAGGTGAAATGATGGAAGAGAAGAGGGTTTCCACAGAGATATACTAACCATAAACAACAAAACTCCTGAATAGATCTGAAAAGAGTGAAGAAAAACCAAAGTCTGAAGGTAAAATCAACCTTCTCTGACCATCGCACCTGTCACACAGAGAATCCAATATGCATCTCACCTACTGCACACGAGAAGTGCGATGCATACAGACAACCTTGAAGAGAGGGTGTGATGGTACCAATGTGAGAGTTTTATACAGTCTTTGATCACAATTTGCAGTTTAGTTCAGGGATTTAGGCCGAGTAAGTGATGTTCAGTAAATATAAATCATAGGGGTTGATCTAAGGAGGTTACTGGAGCCACCACTAGGGCAATTAGAGTATTTGCAAATCGATTGTTCAATTTATAAACAAAACCTGGAGATAGACTAAAGCAACATTGATATACTTTGCACTTGCATAGTAAATGCAGTTCGAAGGCTAGCTAGCTTGAATTCAGGCTTCGTCTATAAGTTTATAAAACAAACAAAAATAGACCAGAAAATAATCTATTCGCTCCCCAATGGAGTCGCTATTTTGTTACTGGGAATAGTGTCCACTTAGAGCTGCTATTCCCACTAAGACTAGTAGCCATCTTAGAAACAAACAAGTTAAAACTACTTTCTCTTTCCTTTACGAAAAATAGACAAGAGGGGAACAAAGGACACCAACCTTTGTCTTGTGCTTGGTTCCTTGCCTGGTTCCTCTCCTTCTAGATAGATCTTTGCCACTCCTTATTTCTCTACACAGCTTCAGAGAGCACCTATGGAAAACTTGAATATCTTTATTAATATCAAGAATAGCAAGGGGATTACAACCAATTGTTCTGACTCAGCATCATCCTCCAGCAAGAAAGCCCTTCTTCACCTCAAGTAAAGCTTAGGTCACCCAACACTATGATGTTACACCAGAAAACCAACAACACTTCTCTACAAGAACAAGATTCCAGCCTCTGGATCTTTGTGATGAGGGATCCATATATAGATGATTGTAGGGGGGTGAGTCAGCTTCTAGGATTTTTATTAGTGTCCTCTCTCTGATAGTTCTTGATTCCACTTGGATATTAATGATCTCTTACTCATCCATGGCTGAAATCAGAGAGGCAAGTGTCAGAGGGGAAGTTTCTGCAAGATTCTATGATCCTCCACCTCGCAAAATTGTCTCTGCCATTTGTCCATTCTCGACCATCGCACCCTACAGAGGGGTCATCCAGTATGCATCGTACCTTTTACACTAGGGAGGTAGTATGCATTGCAACCTCTACATTGGGCATTTTGTATGGTCTAGTTTTGACCCGTTCTGAGCAGTTTTCTATGGAGAACTTCTCGGAGATGATGTAATCAGTTGACCTTGTTCCTTTAGGTAGTGAAGCAAAACTTTTAGGGACTTAGGAGCCCTTCGTTTATGGACATTTATGACTGGGGTTGCAGTGCCCAAAAATGTCTATAACAGTAATGAATACTCTCGAAAATAATCATTTAACCAAATAAAAACATGAGAGGTTTAGAGTAAAAATAAGACAAAATGGAGGCCAAACAATAACGTAACTATATGAACACATTCTGAGAGTATTTTATGCATTTCTTAAGCCTAGAGAGAAGAGAAGTACCTTTTTCTTCAACTCGTTCGATCCTTTGAATATACTCTATAGTAGGGTCTATTAATTGTTCTCACAAATCATTAATAGTGTGCTAAAGAGATTTGATTTCAACCATGAGAACATCACAATAATTTGCAATAAATTATAAACATTGAATGGGCTCATGATTTAAAATATCCTCTTGACACAGTGAACTAGCATTTGACAATGATGGCCACATCTAAATAGGTTTTTCTTTAATGTTGAATTCTTCTTTCTTGACTTTGTCCTTTTGTTGCTAAATATGACCTAATTCCTCTCTAACTTGAGCAAGGTGTTGTTGCAGTGTGTCCTGGTCATGTTTGAGTTAAGTTACTATTTAATGTTGTTTTTCATGGACATAAGTGATCTCAGATTGCTTCAGGTCTGTTGAAATCATGCATTCTTCTAGCTATAATGAAGAAGTACTAATAATTTGGAAAGGTTGGTTGGAAGACCAATGTTGAATGTCTCTTTGCATTGGGTATGTATTATATTATTTCTTAATGGCAGTGCCCTGAAGTTTTTTTTAGGTAGAACTAATACTGCTTAGTGGACCCAAGGATGGGGGGGAACCGAGGATGGGCGAAACCACCCATGGTATTGTGCATGGTTTTGGGAATGATGGTTTTTCCCATGGTATTTTGTAGATACCATCAAGGGAACTAAAATTATGTTCTAATAGACGGTTAATGGATTGGGGTTTATGACTGCTTCAACATGTATATAATGTATTCTAACATTGAAAGGAATCTAATGAAAAATCAATTTTCTTTTCTACATTTTGGTTTCTACGAGAAAATATCTATGTATATTTTTATGTTCTTGCCATTGTGTGTGTGTGTGTGTATATATATATATATATATATTAAGAATTAACTTGAGGGTAATTTATGTACAGGGTTTAAAACCTACATCCCATACGTAAAGTATCAGTTCAGGAAATCTTTGTCTGCAAAAACTGACCACTTGCAATCAACATGTTTGGATAGCCCTGCTCAAATTGTTTTGTAGTCTCCTTATTCCCTTGCTACATATATGGTTGGAATATTTTTTATTCCTTCATATAGGGTGACACTTGTGGTAGAATAAAAAGATTGGGAGGTGGTAAATAACTAGTAGTATCCAATATAGGATCAATAATAGTATAATCAATAGAATGTGTGGAAGGTGTATTGAAATCAATATAACGAGGGCCTTCATTTGGTGGAGAAAAAACCTTTTGAACCTGGCTTATGGAGGGAAAGGTGGATGGTGGTACTTCCTCCATAATCAATGTAAGGGTAGTGGTCATAGGTAACTCATCATCATCCACTTGGATAACATTTGAGAGGTTGATACCCACCATATTTGTAGAAGCCAAAATAGAAGGAATATTTGATGTATGGGGTGTTTTTGTGGGGGTTTCAATAACTTCTTTAGGATTTACAAGAGGATTAAATGGATTTGTGTAAAAGGAACCGAACCAGGGATTGGTGCACTTGTGAAAGGTGTAGTTGCGGTAGGAGTGGAAGTGGAGCCAGTGGGTGAAATGATATGAGAACAAAGTTTCTTAATGGGGATTTGATGGCCTTTAGGCTCAAAAGTGGAAGATGGAGGGGAATCGTGATGATTATTAGGCGAAGATGATGTAACTATTGGTTGGTTCTAATGTGTGATGCCACTAAAGGCATAATAAATTCTGTTAGGATGCTAGATTTGATGGACATTATACCAACTCATGACCTCCTTAAGAGGAGCCTTCTTGGTCAAGTAATAAGGTAATAAATGGACATGAAACATGTCCTTATCAACATCCTTAAGGTGCACTTAAAAATGGTTATGGTCGATGCTAAGCCAGATTTCATTTGCATCCCTATCTAGAAAACATTGTCGAACTGACATAGTTTGAGTAGATAAAATCATTTGGTTGTACCACACACAAAAATAAGAATCATTAAAGGATATATTATAGGAGTTTATATTATCATCCTATTTTTCTCCCTATGGTTAGTATTTGAGAGCTCTTTTATTATTGATCATTTTTGTAGGCCTTGATGGCTTATTTGACCTAGTTTTATCCATAGTCATATTGACTTCATGCTTGACAAGGAAGTTATATACCTTCAACTATACAAAGGACCCTTATTCCTAGCGGTTAAAGTAGATAATTCTTAGCTTTGTCCCTACAACCATGGCCCGTGTTCTAGAGAGTTATTTTTCCTAGGAGATCAATTTGAAGCCTCATCTTACCTTCTTTTTTTGACCTAGCTTGGTTTCATTATTGGAGAAGCTTCCTAAGTTATCTTCACCTTAACTATATACATTCATCACCCTTGGAAACTCTCTAGCTCTTTATATATTGGTCTATCCTAGAGGGTCAGGCTACAATGAGAGTGAGAATTATAAACTTATGCTATCATTTTGATTAAGAGATTGTGATTCACTTATTTTTGAGGTCATATTGCTTGGAGAGAGGGAGACTATTCCAGAATATAGAGAAAACATCATGTACATGAAGGTATACATGTATCACTTTGTTTTATTATCAATAGAAATCTATGTTCCATTTCCTATAAATCTGAATTTATAATTAATTGTTCATGTTTATGTTTGTTTATCTAAGTTTGCAGTCCTTTGCGAAAGGTCATTTGTGATTTGTGTTTGGTGGTGCTTGTATGTAGGTTCTAAATTTATTGTAGTGGTCGAGATCTGCTAATTGTATTGAGGATTCTCATCATCAAACCCAACACCCTTCACTAATCTGCGAGGATCATGAGTTTAAGCTCCAACCCTAGCTAGGAGCTACATCCATGAATGATTTTTGGATCATATGGTTTGGGATTTAGTTTCTTGATCAATTTTGGTCATATATTTCTTGATTTGATAGTATTGTTAGGGCCATAAGACTACAGAGAAATGGCTCCTAGTGACTATGTATGATTTTCCACAACATAAATAGTTCTTTCAAAGAGATATTTTGTCTTTTTCATTCTTTTATTTCAGATCTCTTATCGTTTTACTTAGATATGATTGTTGATGTCTTCTTGACTTTTTATGAGAAATTGCAAGTCTTTATTGCTTGTAGATCTAGTATTATAACCCTAGTTTTTTCCTTATGCTCGTGCATTTTCAAAAAAATGATTTTTATCCCAAACTACACCCATAGGTTGGGCTACAAAGATGTTGAATATTTATAGTTTTTGGGTTTCCCTCTTCTGCTTACAATTGTAGCTGCTTTGAAATTCCACTTATCCATGTGGCTAGGTTGGTAATTCCAAAACCATAAGGAGATCATACAATATTCTTTCTCTAATATCTAATTTATTTCTTAGCCTCTATATAGAGTCTAGGTCCATTAAATATATGATCCCTTCTTGTATTTTTGATTCGATTTGTTCCTTTTTGTCTTGCAGAGGTTTCTTATTTCATTGAGTAGCTCTTAGTTCATAATATTATCTTTGAATTTCAATTGTTCTCTTGGATATATTGTCACTGGTGTTATTAGTTTTCGAACATATTATATTTGAATCCACTTTTCCTGGTTTGTATTGGATGCTTCTTTTCATATGTCTCTAGTGTCTTCCTTGGAGGTGTGAAGTGTTGCTAGTTGAGGATATTCTCCTTGACATTAGATCCAATATTTCATATTTCTTTGCTTGTTTCTATGGTAGCATAGATCTATTCTCCATTCCACTATTGCAACCATTTTTGGCTTATTTTTCCTTTGTCGCTTTTCCTTAAGTGATTGATTTGGTATTTTTTGCTTATTTTCCTTCACAACATGTGTTGTTTTTGTTTTTTATTTGTTATGGTTGTGCAAGCTGGAACTTGAAATGTTTATTTCAAGGTGTATTTACTATTTATTATTCCATATTCATTTTTTCACTCCAATTTGATATTTTCTATTCCTTCTTGCTTCTAGAGCTTAGTTTTGACCATTGTAGAATATTGAATTTCCTTGAGACATTATGTTACATCCCTAGCTTGCTTCCATTGCCTTTATTTTTCCACTTTTTCCTCTCTTGTTGATTGATTGGGAGTGTTTGTTTGGCTATGATTCCATGTTTTGATGCTCTTTGAGTGCTTTTTGTTCTATCTTGGGGAATTTTTTGGCTTGTTTTCATTTTTCTATGTCTTGAATTGTTTATTTGGGTCTAATTTTTTTTAAATTTGGCGACTAAGTTGAATGAAAATTAAGAGGTGTTTTATGTAGGTAGTTTTCATTTTCTTTCAAAAGTGAAAAAGACAATTTCCTCTCTTTAGATAGATTTCATTGAAAGAAGAAATTAAAAAAAAAAAATTGCATTTTCATATCATTGCATTTATCGTTTTAGCTAACAAGAGTCTTTCACACCATATTGTTTCACAAGGGTCAAAACCAAAGTGCATCAGAAACTATTGTAAGAGGGGTTTACGCCTAGGTCATGGTGCAAGAAGTTCTCCTTAAGGCTACCGAATTCCCATGAAGAGAATCTCGTTCCAGTAGATGACTTCCCAAAAGCCAAATATTTATGTGCCCCCATGGGACAAAGGTAATTAGTGACCATTCCTAATAGGTTGTTGTGGGAAACAACCGTCCCTCTACCTTAACTTATCCTATGCATCTCTAATTTCATAGTTGAGATACCACAAGTAAGAAATATTTTGGAGGGCCATTTCAAGCATAATACTAGGATTGGTTTGCATGTGACCACCTTTTAGGGATGTTCTAGTGTTTTTAGTTTGGTTCGAGGAAATAGTTTGGCCTTAGGAGTGACTACATTAACTTTATTTCCTTAACATCTATTTATTCACCCTAGCTAAACCCAACCACTGTCAATCATGTCAAATTTTAGGTCTACCTCTTGAGAGAGGTGCATCGTTGAATCCAACTCGTAGAGTGCCTATTAGTGCCCCAAACCCAAACCAACCACAAGTTGTGGAATCTATTCCCGGTACTCCTTGGAAGGAATTGATATCTATCCAAACACTTGTGGATGATTCTGACTCTCCTCTTAATCTTCTTTTGACCGACCTATCAAGACGAATGTTACTATGGTGGAACCCTAATGGCTCTACACCCAACTACACATACATTCCTTTTATTTCACCACCAATGGAAGAGGTTAGTTCTTCTTTACTTTATTTTTGTTTTCAGCTGCTATGAAATCATTTCCACCACTGAATGTCACTATACCTACACCTCCTTCTACACCTCCTTCTACACCTCTCACATCCTCCTAGGGCATACCACCTCTCTCTTTTATGACTCCCACAAATTTCCGTACTGTCTCTGTGCCCATTTCTTCTTATGTTTTGGCCATGGCTATGAACCATATCCAGCCTATAACATCAAGGATTTACACTACTATTTTTGATCATCCTACTTCTATTACTCCTTAGATGTGTATGGTAACCTCTAAAAATATGTGGGATGGATCACTTATTACTCCTAGCCAACTTGGGAGCAACCTTGCTTCCAATGTTTATCAAGCTAAGTATAGTTCATTCTTTTGATTTACACCATCCTCTATTACTTTTCATGGAGGGGCTAGTTTACCTAGGGAACCCCTATCATTAGCACCATGATTCCTATAAATTATCCTCCTTATGTTGATGTTGGTACACAAGGAAATCCTTCTTTCCCTATCGAGTATAAACCTACTAATATTAATGCTCTTAAGGGTCCTTTTCCCTTTGGGGGAATTTTCCCTAGGGGATAAATCCTTAGATTAGTCACACTCGAAAGCACCCTTTATATGTCAGGATGAATTATCAGCATCATCCAAAAAATTCTACTTAGAACTAGAATGTGGGGGGGCATCATGGTTGGTTAGGGGGCTCTTACTTCTATGACACATTCAGTCAACTTCATAATACTTTTCTATGTTGTCTTAAACTTTTGAATTTGGCTAAGCTGATCAATCATCCCATTCATCATGATCCTTGATAGGAACCCATGGATGCAAAATGTCCATTTGATATCCCCACGTTTCTAGGGAATCATTGATAAAATCCATCAACACATATCACCACCTATCATCTATGATGTTCATCAAACTTTTTGCTAGATGATTTGATCAAATTGCATTTATTCTAACATCACCTAACTGGAGATGCTACTAAATGGTATATTGAAATGGATGCAACATCTTATAGTGAATTTTCTTCATTGGCTTAGACATTCTTTACTCATCTTCAGTTACCCACAAGGTTTTAGATTGATTCTGGTCTCTTATAAAAATTCAAACAAGATAGGTCGACCCTCATTGTTTATCATATTCATGAGTGGCAATGACAAAAGATGTTAGTTTGAACTATGCTTCGAGATGATATCGTTTGGAAATTTTTCATTCGATCGTTGTTACCTCCTATATCCAAGGATGTTTATATTTTTAGGGAAGATACCAAAGAACAAGCCCTCTTAGCTTCCCAGCAACTTGATCTGACTTTTTGTAGTTGGGCACACATTATGAAGTAATCACTAATGCTCCACGCCATTCTATAGACCCATAAAAGTTACTCTAGGATCTAGTCTGATGGTGTGATTAGTTTTGTAGCCAAGTACATGAGTTAACTTGTTTCCTAACCTGGGAAAATGATCGTGACATTACAAGCCCCAACGGGTATGTCTAGCTTTGAAAAAGAACCATGTTTTGATAAATCCAATGACGTTCTCATGGTAAAGTCCAAAAAACCCAGGAACAGTTAGCAATGTGGTAGGAAAAAGAATAAAAAGAATAAACAAAAGAATAAACCTAATCAAGGGAATAAACCAAACCCACTTATTCATGGATGGTGTACATTTGAACATCATTGTAAGATCAAGTTCCCTTGCCAGGTCTATCAAAGTGAACATTTTAATCATGATTTCCCTCAAATGGATGAAGTCTATGGGCTTCTTACACCACCACCTACTACTCAACGGACCACTATCTTAACTCATCCATTCTCTACACTACCTCCACAATAAATGGATGCCTAGGGTCCTCTACCTCCACCAGTGGGAAATGACGAGCCCTATTCCCGTTATTCCAATAATACATCCCTCGTTATGTGCCAACAATGAGTCAATGTGACTACACGAGCTCAGTCCTTTGATAATCCTGAATTTAGTTCTTATTTTAAGGGCTCAACCATGATAAATCCTTCCACCATACCTCTCATGCTAGATAAGCCTTTAGAGCCCATCTACTGCCCACTTAAGGGTTTCCTTCATATGTCAACACACAATTCATCTACATAGGCTTCCCTACACTATAGCATTGTTGACGACATAAAGCAAGCTCCTTGTGCCATGTATGCTTTGTAGTTTTTGCAAAGCTATCCTCAACATTGCAAAGCCTTGTTGAATATGATCAGGGTGGGTCTAGATCTCTCTGACTAAAATCTCAGCATATTCATTCTGAATAAGCTTGTTTTTTGTATTTCCCACCAAATAGTATTTCATATTACTATCTGAATCAACCATAAGAATATTCATCACACTCTAGTGGACAAAGGATTTTATACTTTTTTTATGTCAGCCTCATGCTGGAAAGCTCTCGACTCTCCAATGCTCTTCAAATCCACCACCACTCTACAATTATTTGACGGAAAACAATTTTTACGTGATGGGGTCCTTCCCAAATTTTCATTGTGCTAGGGGGGAATGCATACATCGATGTTGAAGTCATCAACATTACTTTGGATTATAACATGCTCCTTTTCCATGGTTGATACTATGTGCTAACCATTGTCAATCCTTCATTATTTCATGTTATTTTCTTGCCTAGTGAAGGAGAGATCATCACAAGTGATCAACTCAACTAATGTCTAGCATCAACCTAGCTTGCAACTATGGGGACTTTGGTCCCATTTGTTGGAGATAACCTTGAGAATTATGAGAATTTTGGTGTAGGTGTGTCCATAAACTCATCCCTTGTTGGTGTCTTTCATCAATTACCCATTCTTGACAGTCCTTCTTCACCTTCTATTTCTCCGATGCATATGATATCTTCTTGCACCTCTGGACCCCCAGTCTCCAATGATCCTTGGGTGGTGTTGTCCCTTTCTAAACTTCAACATAATGGTGGGAGAATGTGCTTAAGTCCAACAAAACATGCTTATCGAACTACTCAACTTCCATATACTTCTAATGAATTAGGAGATGTTCTTTCTGTGCCACTTGATGTTTACTCCATTCCTACTTTGGTTGTTGACCATCCTCTCTCTCATGACTCCCTAGATTTTCCACTTCCATGAGATGAATCTATTCACAAGACCATGTCAACCTTCGATCATCCTTGGGGGGATCTTCACCATCGATACTCTTTTCTTCCCCATATAGATACTATGGATGCGTCAGATAAAATCATGGTTTCCTCTGGCAATGTTGAATGTTCCTAGCTCCCCACTTGGGCTTACACTATATCTTCTCAAGGGAACTTGGCCAACCTAACAACTGCCATTCATATTAATATTTCCATGAAACTAGCTGCCATGGAAAACATCTCAATTTGGGAAGATTGTACTCAAGATATTGAAATTTATACTTCCCTCTTCAAAGAATTTCACGATGTTTTTGCTTGGTCCTATGATGAAATTCCTAGCATAGATCCTTGAATCGTTCAACATGAGATTAAGAATTATCCAAGAGGCAAGCTATTCCCCAAAAAAATCATCCGAAAAACCCTCGAAAGGAAGCTGTTATTAAATCTCAAGTTCAAAAATTTAGATATTAGTTTGATTTATCTTGTACCCTTGATGAAGTGGGTTTCTAATCATGTTTCCATTGGCATAATGAAAGGGATGATTTGAATTTGTGTCGACTTTCACAACTTTAATATGGCCTTGCTTAAGGATAGTTATCTCATGCCATTTATCAACCGAATACTTGACATGTGTGTCTGTAATTCTATCTTTTCTTTTATGTTTGTTTTTTACAGATATAATCAAATTGAGATCTATCTAGAAGACCAACACAAGACTGATTTTATTTTTCCTTGGGGGACATTTTCTTATCATAAATTGCACTTTTGTCTCAAAATTGTTAGTGCCCTTTCCAACAGACCATGTAGTATGTATTTCATGATATAAATCACATCATTGAAGTTTATCTTGATGACCTTTTCACTCACCCTTTTCTTCTTGAGGATCATCTTCCACACCTTCGAGACATTTTTCTCCAATGTTGTTACTACTAAATATAGCTTAAAGATATATTTTTTTATTTATTTTCCGTATGATATGGGAGACTACTAGCTCATCATCTATAAAGAACGGGTTCATGTTCATCCATCAACAGTTGAGGCCATCATCAACCTACCTCCTCCACACACATCACCAATCTTAGAAACTACAAAGGAAAGGTAATTTCTTGTGTAGGTTCATTGTAATTTACACTCAACTTATTCAAGGCTTCAACATCTATTGAAAAAAGCAGTTCCCTTTATTTGAGAGGACCAAGCCTAATGTTATTTTTATGCTCTCAAATAGGGATTTTTGTCTTCTCTTTACTCGACCCTCCTGATTTCAACTGAAGTTTATTATTATATTTCACAACCTTTGATTCTTCCATCGATATGGTTATTATACAAGAATACAAGACATATAATGAACATCCCATATATTGTCTTATCAAAGGCCTTCCTAGTTTTGATATTCAATATTCCCATGTTGATAAGTTGGCTTTGGCATCATTTGTTTTTATCAAATTATTGATGCACTACATACTCTTGCGAAAAATTGTGGTCATTGCCAAATCCAACCCCATGAAGCTTATCATTAATCATCAAATCATTGGGAGAAAATACTCTAAGCGAATTATTATTCTTTAAGCGTTTGATTTCAAGTTTTTCATTGTGAAATATAAGAAATCGCTAGCATTTGTATATTTTCTTCCGAGTTGCCTTAGACTAATGAGGAAGTCATGGGAACAGATCTTTTACTTGATGAATAGTTGTTCCTCATTAGCTACTTTGACCCTTGGTATGGAGATCTTCTTATATATATCCAAAGTTAGCATTTTTATCCTAAACTCTCTCATGACCATCATCAACGCATATGCCACCAATCTCAACACTATGTTATTATTGTTGATACCTTATACTGTCATGGTGTTGACATTGTGTTACATTGATGCCTTATGACAAATTTGAACGAGTCCTAAATTATTGCGACAGTGACGCATGTGGTGGTCATCTCTTTGGACTTGATACTGCTCAAAATATCCTATATGCTAGGTACTTTTGACTTTCACTCTTAAAATATTAGATATTTTCAATCCAAAGTGTCATCCATGTTAAATCTTACCTTAAAAAATGTACATGCATCCTGCCCCTTTACACGTTGTGGTTGTTGCCATTCCTTTTTCTCAGTGGAATGATTGATTTTATGCACTATAACCACACCCACTTAGATTCATCACTAAATTTTTGTTGCTATTGACTACTTTATGAACTGAGCTAAGGCTAATCTTAGATATTCAAACTATGGGGACACCATAACACTATTCTTATTTAATCATGTCATCTTCAAGTTTGGTGTGCCAAAATAGATTGTTATTGATCATGGAAAACACTTTCAAAATCATACTATGCAAGAACTGACTTCCAAGTTGGGTTTTCTCCACGAACAATCAACCCCATGTTAACGTGAGGCTAATGGTTAGGTAGAGGCTGCTAATTACACGTTCAAAACTATGTTATAATGGATGGTAGGGAATTGTGATTTGAATTGAAATATTATGCTCTTTTATGCAGTATGGGAATACTAAACCTCTATTAAATCTACCACATGTTTTACTTTGTTCCAACTCATTTATGGGGTGGAGTTTTTTCTCCCTATTCATTATGAAATATCTTCAGTCAAACTAGCCATGCAACTGATTCCTGACACTTTAGGTGACGAATAAAGTCTGTTACATCATTGCCACCTAGATGAACAATGAATTTTCACCTTAGTTAATAAAAAAACTCATAAGAAACATGTCAAGGCCTAATGTGATAATGGTGTTCGACTCCATGTATTTTCAGAAGGTGATTGATAAGTTGGGAGAGGATAAGCCTTAAGCCTTGTGGGAAGTTCCCTACATTGTTAAACATGTTCACAAGAAAGAGGCCTGCAAATTATTTTATTGTGATAGGAATCCATTGTCACATCCCCGTAATGGGATAATCCTTAAATGCTACTATGCTTAGTTTATTTTCATGTTGACTTATACATAATGTATAAAGGTGTGGTGATGGTTTTCTTTGTTTATATTTCTATTTCTTCACGGTTTTTATGGGATGCATGTGTCTGATTTTTATTTGACAAAAGTCAATGCCCTCGATCTCTTATGTAGACTTTACATATGGTGCTAGATATTACACTTGGATCATAGCTTACACTGCTTGGGTCATTTTCTCCCCTAGTAATGAGATTGTGAGTTCAGCGGGTGTTTTCCTTAGCTTCATTATCAACAATGTGGAAAAACACAGTGCCATCATTGAGATCTTAACTCACGCTAATCACCTTAGAATATGCCACTTAGTTGTTCAACTCAACTCCTAGCTCGTAGTGTCTCAACTCAACCATATTTAATTTATGAGGGATCCTACAATATTACACTTTTTTTAAGGGTATGTCTCCTAGAATGATCATTTGATTATATTGTTTATGTCCACATTCATAGAGAATAAAATACATTAGCTAATTCTTAGCTAATTATATGTTAGATTGGAATTTGTCTCATTAATGTTTTAACCATGCACATGATAAAACAAAATTGTAAAGTACACATATTTTCAAAAAACACGCCATAGAAACTATCATTTTATTATATCATAATAAGATTTGGGTACATCATTCAAAATTTGGCATTTCAGGCCCCGAATCTAATGCCATACGTATGTAAAAACATGTTGACGGTGCTGGACCCACCAACATGTTAGGGGGTCTCCTTCGTAAGAAGTCCCAACTAGACCTCAGACTATTTGGAGTAGGATTCCTAGTAGTGGGTAGTACAGTATTGCCTTGAATGCAGTTGCATGTAGAGGTAAGTAAGATGTCCTTGTTGGTAGAAAGGGTGTGAACTTACAACAAGTCAAGGAAGGTCCATGAAAGGTTCTAACACACGGAAAGGTGGATGAGTGCACCCCTCAGAAACTTGTGATAACACATAGCTTGAAAGGGAACAGACGAGTAGAAAGACATCACGAGATGGAAAGAATGATAGCCGATGATCCAAAGTGAGGGATTATATCAACAAAATTCTTTGATAATATTCATACAAACACATATGGAATAGTCCATATATACATGCATAAATTACAGCTACATATATCATTAAAGTAACCAGGATAGTTGAACTACAAAAAAAACATATGCATGAAATGTGTTGGCTCTTGTTATATTAAAAGAGTGAAAGATACAATCATATATACAACCATGACGTCCACTAGCCGTGATAGTAAAACACTACAATCACTATCACCTACTCCTCCAAAGAGATGTACTAGCTCTACACTGTGGAGAAGCCAAGGCTCGTTACAATACACTCAAGGATTTATCTAAGTTACCTCTACAAGAAGCTTGGCTCCCAAAAGCTTGTACAATGAGTTATGATTTTCTATAAATAGAAAAGGTTGTGGTGACCCTTGAAATTCCCCTTTATGACTCTTCACCTACCCTCATGACTCTTCACTACTACATGACTGTTATATTCTACTATTGACACTTGATCTTTTTTTTTTTTGTGAGTGTATGTAGTGCCTTCCTTTTCTATTTATAATAACCAAAGAGGCTAGATACATCATATTTGTGGCCTCAACCTACCTCGAAGGGAAGCCAGGCCTATTGGCCACCTTAGTTTTCTATATGCATTCCAAAAAAAAAATTTAACAAGTCTTTCCATCCTGGCGATATGCACTATATAGCTAAAACTACTTAGTAAGCTACTAGCATGCATAAAACGGTAAAAGAAAGAAAGTTTACTGAAGCACATAAGAAACACTAAAGTATCATTCCTTTCTGTTACAAGTACTCAGGTCCATATCAATGGGAATATCCATTGGTTTAACCTCACTTGGAGTCGAATGAGCCATCCGATTTAGTTGTTGATGCATCTCCTCCAGCTTGTTATTCTGCCTTATCATGATAACTTGGAATTTTTTCATTTCTTTTTGCAGGTTTGGCATGCCAATTGCAATTTCGGCCATTTCACCCACCACCTGCTCTGGAGCCCTTGTAAGAAGTAGTGTTAACACCCAGTAGATGTGAAGAGTTTTCCTATTTAGCGTCAACCTTCCTCAAGTATTCCCCGGATCTCTAATCACTTCTGCCCACTCTTCTATCTCAGAATCAGACTATTCCTCCATCACACTGGCTTCCATTTCTTGAATGATCTGACGAATATCTTCATTCGTGCCTTCCCTATAAGCTCTGGTAGCATCCTGGACTATTTTCAAAGTAGATCTTCTCCCTCTATGTTGGCTAATTGGAGCAATTGTTAGCCAGTCCTCCTGATTCCCCTGTCTTGGACGTCCTCTGCTTCCATGCCCCCTGCCACGAGCCGACCATGCCATCTTATTTTTTACCTTATCCTATTGACAATTTTCATTCAAAGTGGTCAGATTTTGAAGTTTAGCATAATTGTCTTCCTCCTCAATTTGCTTGGTGGTTATTCCTCTTCTCCTACTACAGTCACTGCCATTTGTTTGGGTGTTACAATGCTTTTCATTTTCGGGATGCAATAATTTAAGAAGGCCTTCAGTCATTCGGATCAATTGTTGGGCTAGGTAAAAGGTGTTCGTATCACTCCCTTTAGTCTCCCATTTTACCTTTGCAGTGGGTTGGTTTATTCGCCCCCCCAAGTTTCTTCCCGGACTATTCGTATGGCAGCAATTCCTCCCCTCGTCAAGAACCCTTCCCTGATTCTAACCCAATTCACCTTCACAATGCATTACTGAGTGAAGAGTGACTTCGCTCTGACCCTTTTCTTCCTCAGAGGCTTCAAATGTATTAAATTTATCCATTATACCAATCATGACAGAGAAAAGGATTGAAGGGGTCTCAGAGTTAACATACCCAGAATCGCTAATCTCCTCGGATGCTCCTTCTGTTTGTGTTGTGCTCTGCTTCTCTTCCTCCTAGCGTAGTTTACCCTTCCTTCTAACCTTCACCACCTTCATATAATACACTAATTTGTCCTTCTCCCTCTTCCACTACCACTGCCACTACTGTTAATCCCTTTCATTCTACCTCCCCCACTCTAGTTTTTTGAGAAGTGCACTGACATGCAGTACATTGCTCTGGCTGGAAGGATGGCATCATACATATGGGTTAGCTCCTCTGTCCTGCCAAGATCATAATTCCTCCTTCCACCCTCACCTACTTTTCTCCACACCCCGATCGGGGGCCATATGTCTCTATTGTCTTTGAATCGTGTCTTCATGATTATCATGGTTTAAAATCATTCTCAGCAGCTCTAATTCTGAGTCCTCTGAACGCATAGTCCGTATGTTATCCAGTTTCCCTCCTTGTTCCTCGCATCCCCAGTTTGCAAGAAAATACGCTGCTCTATTACCCTCTCCTCTAACATGCTTAATGATCATATATTCAAATCTTTTTAGGATAATTTCCCACTGTTGGATTAGGCTAGCCGTTCTCCAACTCTGAGTAACTTTGTCCCATGAGGGCCCATTATTAAGTTTTTTGATTATGTGTATGACCATTTGGGAGTCCCCTTCCACTTCCATGTTATTGTATCCATTTTTGATTGCTATCTTTAGTCCTTGACATACTGCCATCAATTCATCTTCATTTTTGCTCATGATGCCACCATTATCTGAGTAAATCCATTTTGTTCTGCCTTGATCATCTCGAAAGAGGCCTCCAATCCCTACCGAGCCTAGATTTCCTTTGGATGCTCTATTGAAATTTAACTTTATAAATCCAGCCAAGGGGCAAGAGAAGTGCATGGTACTGTTATATCCCATATTGGGTTTTTTCCACATCTGTGGAACCACCATCCCTTGATGCAGGTTTAGCTTCCTTAAAATCTGATATTCTTCCAGTGTCGTTTCTCAGTCTTCTACATTCCAGGTATCCACAAGGATGGTCTCACGAATATGACTCAAGGTTTTCCCAGATTTGGTCTTTTGTCATCTCTTTGTTTTGGAAGTTTCTTTTATTTCTTTCTTTCCAGATCATCCACACATTCATCCCTACTGCTAGACTCCAGGCTCATCTTACCACCAAGCTAGTGAATTGACCATCTCCCCATATTTTAATTGTGTTTTTAATGCTCTATTAGTTTCTGTGTGTCCTTCCAAAGAGTTTCCTAACCTCTTCCCATTGTTGCTTATCTCCTTTACATGAGTTCAGGAGGTGTTCCTACGTTTCATGTTCTTGTTTGCAAAGATTACATCTGGGGGGGGCTTGTATGCCTTGCTTTTGGAGTTGGTCCCAGGTTAGGATGCGAGCTTTTCTTACCAACCATAGGAAGTGCGCCACTTTTGGCCACCAATTACTGGTCCATATTTGTTTCCAATTGACTGTCGTATCCTGTGCTTCTCTAGGAGTAAAGAGACGATAGGCCTCTTTAATTGTGAAATTTCCTTTTATTGTGTAACCCCATCTTAGTATGTTTGGTCCTGGTCTATAGGTATTCTCCTTGTCTACATTTCCTTTTGATATCACTCGCTTTGTTCTCCATCAACTTGGTCCATCCACTCTTCCAGATTCTCCATACTTCATCTTGACTCCCCTCCTTCCAAAAGTCCCTTACAAGATTCATTCCGTCCTCAACTATCTTTTGGCATATATCACTTAAAGCTTGAAGTCTGTTCATTCTTTCTCTTTGCTGCCAGGCTTCTTCCCAAAACCTAGCAGAGCTACCATCCCTAATTTCCCAAAAAGCATGTTTAGTTATTATTTCTTTGTTTTCACTGGCTAGATTACAAATTGTCGACCCTTTTGGGGTATCCCTTATTCTTAAGATCTCCTATGGTTTTGTTGGCATATTATATTTTTTTGTCCATATTCTTTTCCATAGGTCGTTTCCTCCATTCATCTAGTGCCACCAAAGTGTAGCACCCATTACTTGATTCAGAATGTAAGGATCTCTAAGGCGTAACCCTCCCTTAGTCTTTCTTTTCACCAAATCCTTCGAGGATACTAGAGACCATTTTCTTTGTTCCTTCAGTCCCCCCCAAATAAATCTTTTAAAAATATCTACCATCTTTCTGCACACTCCTTTAGGGGCCGTCATTCCCGATAGTTGGTATACTGGGATCGATTGAAGGACTGCCTTAACTAAAATAGCTCTCCCAACAAAATTCAAAGTTCTAAAAGACCAGTTGGCTAGTTTTCTAGCAATTTTCTCAATGGTTTGTTGCCAATTCAATAACCTTAGAGGATTCAAGGTTATTGACGTTCCTAGATATCTTGTTGGGAATTCTCCTGATCTAAATCCAAGTGTTATTGTTAAAAAAATTTGATGCTTCCAGCAGTGTTAAAAAAATAAGTGCAGGACTTGTCTTTGTTAATTTGTGTGCTTGAAGCTATCATAAAAATTTCTAGAATTTATTTAATTATGCAAGTTTCTCTGAGGAACATAGTACAAAACAGCATAATGTCATTGATGAATTGCTGGTGAGTAATAGGAAGGTTGTTGCCCCATATTTGGATTCCTTTAAGCTTTCTTTCTCTTACATCTTTTCTGATGTATCTTCCTAAGCCTTCTATAGTTATGATGAATAGGAAAGGGGACAATGGATCGCCTTGTCGGTGTTGAAAATGCAACAAGATGATGGAGCTTAGTGAAAAGAAGTCGCCTTCACTAAGTGGACCCGGAGGCTATTTTTGGCACAAAGTCTATTTTTAGACATATGGATCATGGTCTATGAGTTGTAGGATGCTATTTGTGGATGATTGGTCAAGTTGGTAAAAACATATGGACCTCTATTTTTAGACATATGGGAAGAGTCTATTTTTAGACTGCCAGGCTAAAAATAGAACAGTCGAATATTATTAGCTCTTAATAATATTTGGACTATAAACATTATCTTATTCTCTTGGAGCACTTCAATTCGAGCTATAGATGTGGCACATGTAGCTTCCCCAAGGAAATACATGGTTCTTATGGGTTACTTGAGCTATTTCATGGAGGACTTTAGTTAGGACTTCAGTGATTGAGTTCTGTGGAGTTGGATCAGGAGTTGATGGAGTTGTGTTTAGTTTGAATTAGTTGAACTAGTTGTATTTAGTCTAACTGATCAATAGACTAAGTGATGAGTGGTGTGAATTAGTTACTAATGAATTCACTAATTATTAACTCATAAAGTAACTGAAGAATACATTAGTTAACTCAGTTCATGGACAGTTCAATGGAGACAAGTGTTAGAGGTGAGTGAAAAGGCAAGATAGCTGTCAGTTGTGACTATAGTTGTGCATGAGATTTGCACAATCAATGGATTGAGTATTGCTAATGAGGATTGCGTGGTATAGACAAGGGAAATACGAGTCTGGATCAGCCATTCTCATCCATTCTCATGCAAGATTGCACAGTGGAGGTAGGCAAGCAGCGGAGGAGATTTGAACCTGTGATTGATTAAGATCTGAGCTAGTTTGTGTGTAACAGGTGGAGATAGTGATGAGTACTTGTGAGGAGTATTGTACTATATATTGCTACATGTTCTCAATCAATATAATATATAGCTAGTTGGGGGTTTTCAGATTTATGCTTTCCCCAGGTACATACTATGTTGATATGTGTGATTGATGCTTCAGTGTGCACATGCGATTGTTTCTTTAATACTGCAACTTGATGATCAACGTAGAGGAGGTTATGTATTATGAATGATTCCACAAATAGTGTATAGTCAGGATAATGTCTATGAATAGTTGACGTCCTTTAGATGCTTTAAATGGCTGGGAATAGGTTCCATTCACAAGGATGGAGAAATTGGCTGAGGAAATCATAGCAGAGATCCATTCAATCCATCTATTGCAAAAACTAAAGGCCCTTAAAACTTCTTTCAAATATTTCCAACATCCAGGATTTGTCGGCCTTCAACGAAACCTGTTTGTTCCAAGGAGATAATACTAGATAAAATAGGCTTAAGTCTTTTAGCCATTAAAGTAGCTATTATCTTATATATAACATTACAAATGGCAATGGGTCTGAAGCCCTAGGGAACTTCAGACTTAGTTTATTTAGGAAGCAAAGATAAGAGGGTTGACTTTAAGCCTGTACTTACCTTCTAGTTTCTTCTTGATTCTTCCACCATGTCCAGGATGTCTTGGTCCAAGAAGTCCCATCCTTCTTGATAGAATTCCACTATGAATCTATCAGAGCCAGGGGCTTTATTCATTTTCATCCCTTTTACTACCTCTTCTACCTCCTCTAAGGTAGCTGCCCTCATCATGGCTAGGTTTTGATCTCTAGTAATCTTACTTGGGATCTCTTTGCAGATTCTTTTAGTAGCTTCTCCTCAGTCTACATTGGGCTCCGTGAGGAGTTCTTTGAAATGATTCACCAAGACTTGTTCTATTTCCTCATGTTGTGTAACTCACGTCCTTGCTTCATCTTTTATAGAAAAGATTCGATTTCTCTGCCTTCTCTGGATCATTTCTTGGTGGAAGAACTTTGTATTCCTCTCCCCTTCTCTTAACCAATTTACTCTAGATTTTTGCCTCCACAAGATCTCTTTTTGTTTCCATCTTTCTTCCATTTGTCCTATCAGGATCCCTTCTTCTCTAGCTAGGTCATCACTTCTACCTGCAGTGATGATTTCTTGTTGGATTTGCTTCATCTTCTGTTCTAGAAGTTGTTGATCTTTGAGTATGTGTTTGAATTCCTCTATATTCCATTTCTTGATGTTTCCATTCAGTTCTTTTAATTTCAGATAAAATGTTTACATTCTGTTTCTTCCTTTTTGTTGACTTTGCTTCCACCATTCTTCTACTTTCTTCATGAAATTTTTATCCCTGGCCTAGAAGGCTTTGAACCTAAAGGGCTTTCTCTTGGGATTGGCTTTACTGTCAAGTTCTACTTTGATCGGCCAGTGGTCCGATCCCATTCTTGGAAGAATCGTTGCTTCAATGAAAATATCCCAATTTATAATATGTTCTGACATTAAGAATCTATCTAGTCTCGAAGCGATCTAGTGTCTACCTCCCCTTCTGTTGTTCCATGTGTAGATCTCGTTTGTTGTCTATATATCTACCAGCCTTTGATCTGCTATCCAATCTCAAAACGCTTGCATGTCTACCTCTTTTCTTCTGAGCCCACCCTTTCTTTCATTTATTGATGTAATCATATTGAAATATCCTCCTACTATCCAAGGAGAGGTTGGATGCAAGGACTGCATAACTGCCAGATTCTAAAGGAAAATCCTACGATTGCTCTGTATATGGGGTCCATATACATTGGATAAGAGAATCCATTCTTGAGAACCTATAATTCTAAATCTTCATGAGAGGATGCGAGGTATATTGATCCAGTCTTCAAATTGGACTTCCTCTGGGTTCCAGAGGATTGCTACTCCTCCTGTGCTGCCTGCCGCATCTGGACCAATGATCTCATAATGCCGCTTGAAATTGCTCATCACTTCTTTTAGTTTTTTTTCTCGTAATTTTGTTTCTTGGATTAGCATTATATTTGGTTTATCTCTTTTGAGCCTCTCTTTCAGATATCTTTGTTTCCTCTTACTGTTCAGCCCTTCAATATTCCAGGTTGTGATGATCATTTCAACAGTTTGAGGGGTTTTTGGAAACCTCTGACAATGGCACTACTCTTCCTGAATTCACCAACATGTCTCCCACCATTTGGATGGTCTCACTCATAGGTCTCATTCCTCTTTTCCTTCCTCCCTTCCCTATAGTTCCTATTTTTGTGTTTTGATTTCCTTATGTTCCAAGTTGCTCTGGTTGCTTTGCTATCATTGTCCCTCGTTTTTCTTTGTATCTTTGGAACATATCTTTATAAATTTTTTTCTGGTCATCTGGTATGAACCTTTCACCCAGATGCTTCCATTCCTGTAAAAGTTTCCTCATGACCTATTCCTCTTCTCCTTCTTGTTCATATTGAGGATCTATTTCCATTTGGATCTATTCTTGAAGCCGATCTCCCTTCTCCCCCTCTTTTTCCATTTCCATATTATTTGGCTTCTTATTTTCCTTTTTATTTTCCTTTTGGTTCTCCACTATTTCATCTTCACCCTCTTCACCTTCTACTTCCATTCCTAATTCACGTAGAATCTCAAACTAGTTCTGGATTTCCTAAGTGCTTTCTGGGTGAGAGCAGTTTACCTTGGTTTTTCCTTTTTGTTGTCTTCTTCTTCTCAGTACTTCTGTAAACCCTCCCATGTTTCCTTCTTTAGTCATCTTCTCCTGATCATTACTTCCCTTTCCACCCCCTGATCTGTTGTTGTATCATCTTCATTCATCAGGCAGTATTTAAATAGATGGTCATACTCATGGCACCGTGTACATCTGAAAGGAATGTGTTTATAATTGACTAGCTGTTGCTAGACCTCATCATGATATTCTATTTCAATATGATCCAGCAGTAGTTCTGTGATATTCATGTAGACATAAATTCTGGCATATGATGTATATCTGCCTCTCTTGGTAGTTTTTGCTACCTTCACAAAGGTCCCAATTGAGTTCCCAATTTCTTCTAGAATCTCTGGATCCTAGAACTTTATCGGAAGCCCAAATAATTTGACCCAAACTGGTGCTGCTAGCATTTTTTCTTTTTCTTGATTATAACATTCTTCCCATTTCCTCATGAAGGGCCATGTGTTATTGAACAAGTATGGACCCTCTTCAAAGATCCTCTCCTTATCCTCCAGGTTTGCAAATATTACTGTGAAGAAACCTTTTTCCCTCAATTTAAGATCTATATGCCCTTTGGGATTCCACCTCTGTTGTATCCATTTCATTAGGTCTTTCTCAGATGTCCATGTTCCTACAAACTTGTAGATGAGTGCATGGTCTTTAATATATCCTCTGTACTCCTCCAGTTTATTATTTGGAATGACAAACCTAGGTTTTTTTGTTTCCCACAGTAGACATTTGTTCCCCATCCTAGCTTGAAATACCACTCCCATAACTGGCGCGTTCTTGCTGCGATTCCTAGACCCACTGTTCACTTCGTTTCGGTTTGATTCTCCTGATGTTATATCCTTGTACGAGGTGATCTCTCCCCCCCCCCCCCCCGCTCGCATCAGTCATTTTCTTCCCAGACTAGCCTATTCTCAGATCCTGCTTCCCTAAGTTAATATGTTGTTGTATTGGTCTGTGTTTCTGTAGGTGGGTACAAGATCCCCTACACCTTGACCAGGAGTAGGTCTGCGAGGGGTCGCCTGATCCCAAACCCAAACCCTAATCTCCTATTGCCTTTCTCAGCCCCATCTTCACCGATCCAATCATCTTTCTCATTGACACTTGATCTTTCACATTTACAACATGTTCACATTAAAATATATACATGTACCCATGTGAGACAAAAATAGGCTGGAGTAATCCTTGGAAGACATAACTAACACTTGGACAGCTATGGGAAGACTAACTCTTCGACATCCTCATGATGATCGATGGTTGTGAGGTAATGCCAACCTTCGTAGTCCATTATGGTTTCCTCATACTCAGTGGTGACATTCTTTTGAAATTGAACTCTTGCCTCTATTGCATCCAAGTACACTGATTTGGCACCTCTGTCCAACTCGTCAGATAACATGTGCGTCATAGTCTTGAGTGATACTTATGCATGGTGTCTGTTCTCGTCTGCAACTATGCGTTGGTGGCTATGTGCATCAACTAATCAAAGTACATGTCGAGATCTAGTGGGACTTGGTACTTTAACTTTGCCTCAGTCAGTGTCTGAATGGATGGGATTGCATGTGTGCACACAATGACATCCATGCACCTAAACACCCATGCATGTGAAGCTTGCAAACTGGTGATGAATTGCGGGAGTTCCTCATAGATCTGGATCAACTTCAGATGCGTGCCTTCAACTCTACCTCCTTTGGCTTCATCATCTTTGGCAAATGAAATGGGGCTACCTTGTACCTCAACAATGTAAACTTTGAAATGGGAACTATAAACTCAAAACAAGAACTTTGGCTAAGGAACCCTGTAAAAACAATAAAAATAGTGCTAATAACTAAGTGTTGATGATGGAATAACACCATTTTTTTTCTAGGACAAATTATCAACATGTTTTATAAAAGGCGGTGAAAACCAATTTCTTGTGAAAAATTGTCTAGCAAACACCCTCAAAATGAAAAGTGTTGATGTTCGAATACACTTTTTTTTTCAAGGCTAGAATTTCAACATTTCGAAATAATGGTGTAAAAGATTTTATCATGACCCTGAAAAACATTAAAATTTCAAAAGAATAATGAAAACACAAAATAAAACACACAAAAAAACAAAAATTAAAACAATAAAAAAAAAGCAAAACGTAAATAAAAATATATATTCAAAACAAAACATAAAATAAAACAAAAAAATCAAATATATAAAAAAGACAAAAAAAAATCAAACATAAAAAGAAGAAGAAGAAGATTAACAAAAAATAAAGAAATCAATTAAAAAAAAAACTATCATACAAATGTAAAAAAGAAAAACAAAATTAACCTATAAAAGATAAGAATTAAAAAAACTCATAAAAAACCCAAAAATTATAAACAAATAACTGATAAGAAAAACATATTGCATAGTGGTCCTTCACTAAGAAATGTTGGTCATATGTGTTACACTGAATTTTGTCACCTTGACTATCTGCAGTTTATGTGGCCTCATCAATAGCCACATTGTCCTCTTTGTCAAGCCCCATACCTCTGCTCTTCATGTCAAAACTTCAAAGAGAGAGAAAGTCACTTGAAAACATGTTTATCTCTGGGTACGCAGGTTCTCTCTACCTTTCCTGCGTGTACGCACTCCATATACATTAGACCTGCGTAGTAATATGCTCTGTATACTAAAGCTAGGGTGCGTACCCCTGTAAAGGTCAAAAGGCGCAAGTTTCATCTTTAAAAAGTTACTTGTGGTCACTTCTAGAGCCTTCTAGAAGAGTTCTTGATGTGTATTGAGCGCCTCCAGATGGTTCATGCACCCCTATGATAGAGGAGCTTATCCCATCAAGAGAGGAGCTACCCCATCCAAAAGAGGGAGTATCCCATTGATGTTGGAACTGAATAACCTCCTCTAGAATACTATAAATCAGGCATTGGGCCAAAGGAGGGAGAGGTTGAAAGCTGAACATTCTATAGGGTAAATGCTGCTGGAATTAGGACTTCCATTTGTTGACTTGTGAGGAGAGATCACTATCTTTCCTTGTTGCCATAGTGGGAGTGGGTGAGCTTGTCAAAGTAGAGGAAATCTCTTGCCGGACCCTGGAAGGAGCTTGCACAACACCAAGGCTCAGGTTGTAATGGTTCCTTTGATTATTTAATACAAATAAGTCCATTCTTCTCAATGATTTATTAATGAGTTATTTCATGTATTCCTTGGTCAATATGATAGATATGCTTTATTTTATGATGAATATTCAGATGCTATGTAATCGTTTGCTTTGTCAGTGTATGCAGGTCTGAAAGTGAAGGAGGAGCTCATCTGGATCAGCAAGGCTGGACTGCTGCAACAAGCGTGGGACCTAAGGTAAGATCGAAAACATTTGAATTCTCATAGAATGATGTGTATCTAGAGAAGGATAGCTCTTGTTTGGTTTGTTTGTCATTAGAGAGTCTTAGACTCCTAGGAAGGTTGGATTTGTCCGCAAATATAACTCATTCCGTTGACAAATTGGCGACTCCGCTGGGGAATCCATTGTTGGGTATGATTTTTCTTTTGTTTGATACTTTGATTTGAGAAACTCTGATTTGTTTCTGGTTTTTGACTGATTGACTGTGAATTTGGGTGGCATAGCTTAGGGTTGAGTTAGATTTTCTTTTTCTTGATTTTGAGAG
>APFE030627820.1:98767-122294 GCA_000404065.3 Pinus taeda | reverse complement strand
ATAGTTAAAGTTTTTGATCTGAGTATGAAAATGCCTACCACAGCGATGATATGATCTTATACATGTATTTTGTGTTGAAAATTGCAGGTTCTGACCGGGCTCTCCACAAGATGATCCTCGAAATGATAAAGTACTTCACCCTTCCTATATGACTTAAACACCCTTATCTATTACAGGCTTTGTACTTTAGGGGGAAATCTGTTACACTGAAATTTGTCACCATGACTATCTGCAGTTAATATGGCCTCATCAATAGCCACATTGTCCTCTTTGTCAAAGCCCCATACCTCTGCTCTTCATGTCAAAACTTCAAAGAGAGAGAAAGTCACTTGAAAACATGTTTATCTCTGGGTACGCAGGTTCTCTCTACCTGGCCTGCGTGTACGCACTCCAAATACATTAGACCTGCGTAGTAATACGCTCTGTATACTAAAGTTAGGGTGCGTACCCCTGTAAAGGTCAAAAGGCGCAAGTTTCATCTTTAAAAAGTTACTTGTGGTCACTTCTAGAGCCTTCTAGAAGAGTTTTCGACGTGTATTGAGCGTCTCCAGATGGTTCATGCACCCCTATGATAGAGGAGCTTATCCCATCAAGAGAGGAGCTACCCCATCCAAAAGAGGGAGTATCCCATTGATGTTGGAACTGAAAAACCTCTTCTAGAATACTATAAATACAGGCATTGGGCCAAGGGAGGGGAGGTTGAAAGCTGAACATTCTAAAGGGTAAATGCTGCTGGAATTAGGACTTCCATTTGTTGACTTGTGAGGAGAGATCACTATCCTTCCTTGTTGCTATAGTGGGAGTGGGTGAGCTTGTCAAAGTAGAGGAAATCTCTTGCTGGACCCTGGGAGGAGCTTGCACAACACCAAGGCTCAGGTTGTAATGGTTCCTTTGATTATTTAATACAAATAAGTCCATTCTTTTCAATGATTTGTTAATGAATTATTTCATGTATTCCTTGGTCAATATGATAGATATGCTTTATTTTATGATGAATATTCAGATGCTATGTAATCGTTTGCTTTGTCAGTGTATGCAGGTCTGAAAGTGAAGGAGGAGCTCATCTGGATCAGCAAGGCTGGACTGCTACAACAAGCGTGGGACCTAAGGTAAGATCGAAAACATTTGAATTCTCATAGAATGATGTGTATCTAGAGAAGGATAGCTCTTGTTTGGTTTGTTTGTCATTAGAGAGTCTTAGACTCCTAGGAAGGTTGGATTTGTCTGCAAATATAACTCATTCCGTGTGACAATATGGATTCAAACTTCTAGTGCCAAAGGTGAATCTCTTGAATTTATTTGTCTCGGCCTCATCATGCTTGAGATTCTGGATCTCGTACAACCCGATCTATAAAGGAAGAGTGGGCGAAGGTGCCTTCTTCTTCCTGTGTGGTCTCACTGAGAACCTTGTTGAGTTGTGATATGGCACTTCTTGCATGATGAGATTATCAATGGAAAACTTCTGTAAAACATGTGGAGCATTCTCCGCATTGTACATATGTATGAAGGCACCAATGGGTGAGGCATACCAATGTCCTATGTCGATCAATGCCTCCATATCTTCCTGGGACATGCAAGGTGGATCCTGCTCAAAGATCATCCTGTACACCAGGGTGACGAAGTGGTGCGATAGTTGGATGATAACACCACGAAAGTTGCATTCAAAGAAAAACCTACAATAAGTGTGCGCAGAGGTTTCTAACGACGTCCATGCCCAACCAAAGCTTGGGAACTGCTAACTGGCACAAACTACATCAAGTATGTAAGAGGACATGAATAGCTTCAGTTGCTGACCCTTGGGTGGATGTCGGGATTTTTCTACTTATTCCTTCAACCTGAGAGTCAACATGTTGGACTTATTGAAAGGTCTTCCTTCGCTCACCATTTGATCCAACATAATCACCCAACTCTGCTAGAAGGTATTTGTGCTCTGGAAAGATGACCAAGAGCTAATATCCCTTCCACAGTATCCTTGTCTTATGGCTGGTTACTGTCCTGAACTTGGACGACTCTTTCACCCATCTCTTCGAGATGTCTCTTGAGTTTGCACTATTATTGGGTCTGGTGAATGGTTTATCCATCGTGATCATCCATTGCTAAAAGTGATACCTATCCGAAAAGTCCTTTCCTTGAAGGTAGCAAGTTATATTCCATTGACATTCCTTAACACCATTATCTCTAGATCCGTATACGAGACAATCCAGTGGATCATGTCCGTACATGGAAATGCGAGATACCTAAATGCAATCTGGTATAAGCCAAACTTGTGAATGTTGACATAGACCCTGTATTCTTCCATACTTTCCTCAAATTTGCCTAAAAAGGTGTCATTAATGTCCTTCCATTTCATCTTAATATCCTTGTCTATGAATAACTTAGTGTCTTCATATATGGGCAAGCTCAAAGACACTTGTTCAACTACATCTCCAATTGCACTCTCGATGGTGCCCTTTGACCCTACTCTCTTGGAATCCATTGTAATTGTACTTATGAGAGACATACGAACACTGATGATACCTAGAGACCGAGCAACACTCATGAAAATAAATCTTTCAATTGAAAACCAAAATCAACTTGTGGACTGACATGCAACACACCTGGGTAACTCACTGGAAAGATTACACAATTTTCACCGGTAGGTTGGGAGACTAACTGCCAGAGAGCACAAAACATAGTCTGGACTATCAATGGGATTACTGAATGCTGAAATTGTGCAAAGCATAGTCCATCTTGGTTTGCTGAGGATTGAAATTGCAAAATGCACAGTCTCAGACAGCAATGAATGCAACCTAGAAAATTGCATTTGCATAATTCCAGGGGCCATTAGGAAACTACCTCTCATAATTGCACAGAGCAAGTCTAGAGGTTAGTGTTGGGCCATCTCTGTGCAATTTTTGGGAGGAAGGCAATGCTTTCACTCTCATAAATGTGAAGTGTAAGCTGGGCATGGCAAGGTCTGGGCCAAGGCAGCCCAAACCCATTGACGAGTGATTGAAAACATAAAAGGTTGAATGTGTGGTGAGACTGAGTGCAAACAAGAGTGAAATTATCATGCATACAAATAGTGAGTGCAAGATTCATAAAACAAGAAAATAAGTAAGTGTGTGAAACGATTCGCCGCAACGATGACCATTAGCGCATAAATAGTGTCGTGCATGCGACAACAATGAGATGCAATGAAACACATGAAACATTGATTCTACAATCTAATATGCATTAAAATGACAGCAAGTGTTCAACAAAACCAATAAAACAACACTCAGACAAACCAAAATACAAAAAGCAACAAAAAAGCAGCAAAAGGCATGAAAAGTGGACTTACCAAGAAAACATTAAGATGGGTGTGTTGGATGCTCCTAGATGTGATGTGGGATGCCAAAGCTCCAAAATCAATGTGAAGAATGATATTTGAAGTGTCAAAAAATTAGTTTTGATTACATCAAGTTTTATCATGTGCATGCCACAAATATAGGAAAAAACAACACTTGGCAGGATGTTTCTAAAATAACTTTTGCATGTAACCTCTAGCTATTAAAAATGGATCCCTGAAATCTAAGTATGCTTTCTAGATTTTTTTTCTTTTTTCTTTTTCGAGAAAAGTAGCCCATGCATGCAAATAAGGATTTCTTAGTCTTCGAGTGGATCGTTCAACTTGGGAACACATGCAATATTATGCAAGCCTTGGAGTGACCTTTGTGCAGTTCCTAGGCTGAGAAAGTCTAGTTGTCCCCCAAGCTCTACGCAATTTATGTGCTAAAGCCCTCATTGTCAACCATAATTGTGCATTTTATGAGAGAAAGCCTAGTAATCAGTTTCTTTGTGCAATTTCCAAAGGGAAGGGTGCCTGGCTGTTCTGCGCATTTCAAGAGAGTAGCAGGAAGCCTAGATGGATTGTACAATTTTGGAGACGAAGGTTGTCTCCCCTCCAGATTTGTGCAATTTTCTAGGTGAGCATAATAACCAAAACATGAACAATCTCTGAAATGTCAGCCCGTGGGTGGGAGGAAAACAAGTTATCATGGACAAGCTGGTAAGCCATTGAAATTCAAGTGAATTATATGTACTTGGATAATGCAAGACATGCTACTAAGGATGGTGAGTAGGAAGGCTCCAAAATGAAGCTAAGGAAATTTTTTCGAGGATGGCTCTAGCTACTAGAACACTTGGCGACACACTAATAGAACTCTAGCTCTCTGAATGGACCTTGATTCATGAAAGGCAAGTCTAACTCCTCTAGGAGTATTGTTTAATTCTTAGATCATCTTGGTTTCCGTAATAGATTATTTGAAAGATTTAGCACCTGCCATGCTCTTGGTTGGTCAACACACATTCCAAGCCAAGTCAACATATTTGTTTCGATTGGAGATGAGGGGTATATTGGTAAACAAACAATATTACTATTAGAGGTTAAGTTTCATCTCTTGTGTTGCGCTGTTGCCAATAGGCATCGATAATACCCTGTGAAGTCATGCAGGAACACAAGCATCGCTCCATTGCTGGTAAGCCTATTCAGTACCCTGACAGAGTTACTTGCATCACGTCTCTACACAATAAGTCTTCCTCTTCTTTTTCCTTATTCATTTTTCAAAATTTTTAGCATTTTCATTTTTCAATTTTTTTTTCAAGAACTGTTTATAGGAACCTATTTATTTAAGAGGCAGAACAGGGATACTTACTTATTGAGAGCAGAAGAGGTTGTGACTTTAGAGAAGTATTTTTTATATACCTCTAACATACTTGTTAGGGTTTTCCCCTCACCTTACTCTACTTAATTGAGATGACAAGGATTAACCTCAAAACAACCGACTAGAGTAGGTCATACTAGTTAGTGCGCAAGCATTGTGTTTTCACCAAGGTTCATTTTGAACAGAACATAGTTTCCATTAGTATATCACTGGCTTAAGACAGCAAGTTCTACATAAAGAGAGAGGACAACCGATAACCAAATGTTGGTAGGTGTACAAGTCCTCTTGTACTTTACCTTTCTTGTTTCAAGAATTGTACGTGGTTTCATGCGAGACTAACCTACGGGCGCAACCAAAAAAGCCAAACAATAAATCAAAGAGTAAAATAAAATGTGAAATAGAAGCAAATAAGCAAAGCAGGTATGCAAGAGAGAAAACAATCAAAGCAAGAAATAAAGAAAACATGCATGCAAGAAAACAAGACAAAAGAAAACACTAGTCCCACTCCTAAGCTAATGGTGCATGGGTCTAATCACATGAAGTGATATTTCCAATGCAGCCACCGATGCATTTGTTGATCCATGTTGGTGAAGGCATGGTTTGCAGAAAGAATAGTTAGGCAAACTAGTAAACATGAAAGATATAATAATGAAGACAAACACACTTCGAGTTTAAATGCGTCCCTAGAAAAGAAAAAGGTGAAAGCGCACAACATGCACTCTGCAGACTTACCATATTGTTGTGATACACTACATGTAGATGTTAAGCATATGCACTCTCTTGACTATGACATGAAAGAAAATGTGAGAAAAAGAGATAACTTACATCTTGCAAAGTGTCCTTATTGTGTAAGATTCCTGAAATGCATGAACGATGGGATCATGTGATTCATGTGGAGGAAGTGAAATATGTGTGTTGGAATGATCTTCAATGTATATAGATGAGTGATGAGGAGCCTTCTTTATTTCAACAATTTCCTGATTTGAAGTGAAACCAACCTCTAGACAGCGAGAGCCTGACATAACCATTAGCTTGGGATGAAGTGCCTCGACAACCTGTGAGGTTTCAACTTCAGCGACAGATAGATCATCATAAGAAAGTGCCTTTGAAACATCAACAATGATAGAATCAACATTGTGATTGAATACGGGAGTAAATAGATCACAACACCTATGATCAGAAAAATCAGTGAGTTCATCGGCATCCTCACGATCAGATAAATCAAACAGAGGAGTATATGAGAAGTAAGAATGTTCAACCTATGCTTTTCTAGAAAAGGGAGATGAAAAATAAAGTGGATTTTCAATGAAGAGTTGGTCCTATTCACTCGCAAAGGATGTACTGACATTGGGTGTGTTTTTCGAATAACTAGAAGTAGATGCATCCATGGATGGATTTACACAAGGAAAATCAGAGATAGAAAAATAACCAAAGATGTAAGGAAAAAGTCGGGGAGGCATGGATAGAAGGAGGTCTTACTTCACCACAGGTTGATGTTAAGATCCCCAGCCATACGCATCATAAATGAAAACAAAGGTTGGCTTTGCAACACCAACTCTATCAATGGATTGATTGTCATTCACAACAAGTGTAGAGTCTGGAACGGAAGAACACAAGACAATGCAATTCAGAGGATCGGCATAACAGAAAGACAGAGGTTGAGGTAACAAGTGTCTATGACAACCCATGGGATTCCCCACCAAATCTGCATAGAAATTAAGAGTGGTGAGAGTGGGACGATGTGACAGTTGAATAGATGTGTGTGCACTTTATCCCACATCACTTTGTGGTGGTGGAACTATTTGATGAGGGGAAGGTGAACAATCACTTGTCATAGAAAATGTGTCCACGTGTGATTATGCATCTCCATCACCACTGTATGTTGAGCGGGATTTGAACTTTAACTTCATCTTGGGACAGATTGATTTGGTAAGGCAATATTCAAATATGTCCATGAGATATTGGGATTTCATCTAGTTTTCCAAAGCTTCAAACTGGAATAAACAAAATTGTTGCCAAAAATCCATACGTTGTTCATGTGGGTCTTTTCATTGTTTTAAAATTTTCTTCTCAAGAGCTCCAGGATCTAAAATTATGGAAAACTTATTCGATTATATCACAGGAGTGCTTAAATGAGTGCACATAATTATGAGGCAGGTTGCGGAACTATCGTTGTGGGGATTCACGAAGTGTGGTTGCAAGCAACATCTTGACCTCAACTTGATAAAACTCCTATGCATCCTCCAAGAATGCAAGAAATTCATTAAGTTCTCAGGCCTAACCACTTCACCTTACCATCATATGTGATTACCAACAAGATATGATAAAAATCCTTTGTTATTTCAAAAGAATGTGCATTGGAAAAACATCGCGAAGGATGGACTACAATGATATCCATGTTAGATGTGTGAATATTCAAAACAGGATGTGAGGACTCAGATTGTCATCTGGTCCTCCTTCTATTGCCATAAATTTTGATGGTGTTGTACTTGCCAACATGTCAGGGGATCTCCTCGGTAAGAAGTCCCACATAGATCTCAGACAGTTTGGAGTAGGAGTCCCGGAAATGGGTAGTATAGTATCACCTTGACTACAATTGTGCACAGAGTTAAGTAAGATATCCTTGTTGATGTCAAGGGTGTGACCTTATAGAAAGTCAAGGAAGGTGCATGAAACACTATAACACACGAAAACGGGGATGAGTGTGCCCCTTAGAAACCTATGATAGCATGCAGCTTGAAAGAGAATACACGAGAAGAAAGACATCATGAGATGTAAAGTAAGATAGCCAACAATACAAAGTGATGGATTATATCAACAAGGCACTACAATAAGATTCATACAAACATATATGGAATAGTCCATACATACATACGTAAATTACATCTACATACATAATTAAAGTAACCAGGATAACCGAACTACAATAACAACATATGCATGAAACGTGTTGACTCTTGTTATATTAAAAGAGTGAAAGATCTAACCATACATACAACCATGAATTCCACTAGATATAATAGTGAAACATTATAGTCCTGCTGCCTCCTCCTCCAAAGATATGTACTAGCCTTGCACTGTCGAGAAGCCAAGGCTTAGTACAATACACTCCAAGCTTTCTCTAATTCACCTCTACAAGAATCTTGGCTCTCAAAAGCCTATACAGTAAATTATGAGGTTATATAATTAGAAAAGGGTGGGTTGACCCTTGATATTCCCCTTTGTGACTCTTCACATACCCTCATGACTCCTACACTAGTACATGACTATTACATTCTACTATTGACACTTGGTATTTGACTTTTACAACATGTTTACATTACAATTTGCACATGTGAGACAAAAATAGGATTGAGTAAGCCATGCAAGACATCACTAAGACTTAGGCAGCTATGGGAAGACTAACTCTTCGACATCCTCACGATGATAGATAGTGGTGAAATGATGCCAAGCTTGGTAGTCAGTTATGGTGTCTGGGTATTCTATGGTGACATCCTTCTAAAATTGAACTCTTGCCTCTGCTGCATCTGGGTACATTTATTTGGAAACTCTTTCCAACTCGTTAGATAACATGTGCATCATACTCTTGAGTGGAGTCAAAATAGAAAAATACTAATGCATGGTGTTTTTGCTCATCTACAAGTATGTGTTGGTGGCTACAGGAATCAAATGATTAAAGTACATGTCCAACTCTAGTCAAAGTTGGTTCTTTGACATCGCCTTATTCGGTGTTCCAATGGATGGGACTGCATGATCGCACACAATGACATCCATGCTCCTGGGCACCCATGCATGTGAAGCCTAAAAACTGGTGATGAATTGCAGGAGTTCCTCTTAGTTTTGGAAATGACTCCAAATCCATGCCTCCAACTCTATCGCCTTTGGCTTCATCATCTTTGGAAATCGCAATGGGTCTCCTTTGTACCTCATTGTCCATATTTTCATGTGATACAAAACATTGTGCAGATCTTACAAGATGCATGGTCTCCTATCACAACACTACTGCCAACCGTTGAGATGGAAAACTGACTTATGCATGGTGAGGAATCTGACATACTGATCTTGGTGGATCTCTAAATGTATCAGTGGCCTGGTAAGAAGGCTCAAAACTCAAAGTAGCAGAATCTAGGTAAACTTAGCATCAAATCGAAGTGTTCATCATATTGATTCTAATGGTGTGAATGAAACTCAAATCTGAGTTCATATGAAGAAGTTAGAGAAAGTCAAAGATCAAGTTTGACTTTGATAGGTGGAGGGAGGAAGTGACATGGAAAAAATCTTATCGAATGGGGAAGTTCCAAGTGGAAGGATGCCATTGGTCTCATATATCATAGATCATAGAAGGATGAGGTCGCGACTTAAGAACATCAGCCCCATCACTCTCGATTGCGATTTGAGATATCGCAATTGAAAATTGAAAGTGGTCAGAGTTAAAGAATTGACCCTAGAGAAAACCAAGTTGCGATGCGATACATCGAAATCGCATATTGTAAGGAGGGAAGAGTTGAGGAATTGGCCTTTACAGAGTCATGTTGTGATGCGATATATTTTAATTGTAGTTGATAGAGGGGAACAGTCATATGGAGTACCAACCTCGGTTCCCACCGATTATGATTTATGATGAAGCTTTAGGACCTGATATATTATGTACTATGTTTAATAGCCTGGAAGGTCCATTGTTTTCGCAGGGTACTTGTTGTAAATGATTGGGTATGTATGCCCATGGGAAATATCGATATCAAAAGCTGTCGAGTTAAATGTGTGATTAAAGAAGTTTTTCTATGTTTGAAAAGTTTGTTATGTAGGACACAAGATTCTCTGCCAAAAACAAATAGGCCTACTAGTACTTGTCATTTGTTTGGAACTGTGCATGAATTGAGGGGTTAGCCACCAAGTATATACATTGGACTATCAGCATACAAAGAGGAGGAGACTGGCACAATAGTTCATGAAAAATTGTGTGTAGCAGCAACCTGTCCTCACAGGAGACTAGATCCTCGCCTTAAGCAGCAGGGAGGTTCTGAGAGGGTGCAAAAGCTTCATTTCTCTGATTTGGGTGTTTAGATAGGTGATTTTGCATGATCTTTCATTAGGATTTCAGTGGTACTACCTTTTTTTGAGTTGGGCTCTCCATTCTTCATCCATCTTCAATCTTGGAGGTATAAGGGTTGTAAATGACTATTTCTTTTACTTTATCTCTTTTTATGCAACTTAATGAATGAAGGACTCCCCACTATTGAGCAGGGCCTAGAGACATAGTCCAAATTGGATGAACTCCGTAATAAAATATTTTTGTCACAGTTTCATGCTTATTTTTTTATTTCCACATTGTTT
This sequence comes from Pinus taeda, assembly GCA_000404065.3. Taxonomy (NCBI): domain Eukaryota; kingdom Viridiplantae; phylum Streptophyta; class Pinopsida; order Pinales; family Pinaceae; genus Pinus; species Pinus taeda. The sequence continues at coordinate 112,275 of APFE030627820.1, read as the reverse complement.
TATGTGCTTTAAAGTTCCATGGTTAATAAGCTTTATCTCATGTAATTATGATGCATATATAAATAAAATATCTTGGATCAATTGTTGGTATCAGAGTAGGTCTTTTTTGATGTGAATTTTTTGGCATGATGGGCCCTGACCCAGGTTTAGAATTAAGCAGCCAAGAAAATCCCTACACTACTGGCCCTTTCGCCATCAATCCTCATAGCGCAAATTGAAGTCTCACCCGAAGCAGTATGGGGGGATGCAGGAACAAAGTTTCTGCACCGTAAGATAGTCGTGATGTTGATTTTATACCCTAAATTCTATCTTCGCGTAGATCGATAAGCCTTTAGGGCTTATCGATGCACTTTCTCTTCCGTCTTTTAGAACCTCCATGAAGGTAACCGATTTCCCTTTGTGCAACCCTATACGATGATTCAGGCACTTACGTGCCTCTATAACCAAGTTACGGACTTGGTTCCCAAATTGTTTTAAGTATTAGCCATCTTTTCCATACAAGTAAGATTATCCTCATGTAAACATATATTATTACTTGTGTTCATGCAATAGTTAGAAACATATATTTTCCCGCATCAACTTAACATTATATCTAAAACTTAACATTCAACGTAGCATAATCACATCATTCATAACAATAGTAAAATAATGCTAAACAGATGGAAAGTGCATAGTAAGTTTAGAACACTTCTCTTTATTGATGATTCAAAGTTTCAATACAGACTCTAACTGCCTTGCACACACAGCTACCAGGGTCCGTGCACTCAGCGGTGGACTTCTACCCTAGCCCTCTGTGAACTTAGTTATAGAGCCTCTTTCTCCACTAATACTCTCGCTCTTAGTTCTCCCCAACCTATTACATCAATGGATCATGACTACTGAACTACCTTAAACTCTCTAAGGCTCTCCTTTTTATACAATCCCATCATCCATGGACCAAAGGTGGATCTCCAAAACTGACACAACCTATCTAAACTAAGGGCAGAAAACCCTTTTTGACTTCAGGTATCTTCATGCTCTGTGACCACAAAATGTGGATAATTTACATTGTTTATACAAAATTCAAGGCTTTTCCCCAAAACTTCAGTTTGTAGCCCCAAAATTAACACCTAGGGGACCTGTTCCCAACAGCCCCCCAATATAAACATGGTGACTCACCGTTGAGTCACTCATCTGGCATGGAGATCTTGTTGCGAAGACATCCCAACTTATGTTGGACAACTGCTACCTCAGTGGTGCACTGTGTTGCCGCTTGCTTCATCTCTTCAACCAATTGCTTTGTCCTTGGTCTTGCACTATTAGCCTGTAGCTTCTGCTGAGTCTCCTGCAGACTAGCTAACTTTCCTTCAATGGTGGTCATGATTGTGTAGGCCTCATCCAACCAAGGCTTCAAGCAAGCCTTCAACATGGCTTCCTTGTGCTTAGCTACGTCTACCTATTCTTTCAATGCCTTGGCCTCTTGAAGCTTTTTTAGTCTCTCCGTGATGGCGACAATGCGCATTATCGATTTAACCTCATTTTAGCACTATTGTAGTTCATGCGCTTCTCTCTCCATCCTTTGCACATTAGGGTCTTCTTGCAGGCTAGTGAGTAGCTCAAGCAACTTCTCAAAAAGGGTTGTGTAGTTCAACACTACACTCTCTACTACCGTAATCGTATCTGTCGCAGTAGTCGCGTGCTACTCCCAGACTTCCAGCAGCTTGAAGGCTAGGCCTTCAATTGTAACTTTACAACTTTGAGGTTCAACTCCAGTTGAACCTTTGCTAACTCTGTGTGTGTGTCACACACTCTCGCAATGAGTTTTCAATCCCACACATCTACTGGCTTAGCCACTGGAATGGCCAGCTCTAGGATAGTTCGGCATGTCTCATCCACAACCTTGCTTATGCAATGATTCTTGCCTATGAGTTCTACCACAAGATTAACAACAAAGTCTCTTCGTAGAACCAATTGATCATTGTTGACCTTTTTCTCCCTAATCAACTATAAAGCGCATTGTTCACAGGCTCAAAGTTCTGCAATTACTCCATCCCGCAGAAGATGAAGTGCCTTGGTAGGAAGCGTAGCCAAGTTAATTCCCATTCCCCTGAGGACACTGACAGCGGGCTTATCAGCTTTGGTCACCATCTTCAATGCTCCATCTGGTAGCACTATGGCTCGGGGGTTCCATACATGCATCATCCCTGTGGCTTCTAAGGTGCCAAAGGCCAAAATGGTGGTTGCTACACTGGTCTAAGTTTGTGATGCATGGAACTGTAGCTCCCGTAAACTTGCTTGAATGGCCCCCAATGCCTTCTGCTACTACTGCTTGAATTCTTGCGGCAGTTCCATGGTGGCATTCCGCACCACATCCCCTATATCATGAAGATCTCCTCTGTTAAGGTGATCAAATCTAGAGACATCTTTCTACCCTTGGAGTTATTCCATGGCCCTACCTTTTCTGGTCCTCTAGTGCACTTGAAATGGAATGAAGTCATGTCCAGGTTCGCTCCTCCCTATTCTGTTTGTTCGTCCTCTTCCTGCTCTATCTCAGGGGAAGGAAAAATCTGACCTCCGTCAGAGCTACGCTCCCCTTCTCTTGCCTGCCCACCTGACTACTCTGTAGTAGCACTCTCTACCTTAGCCTTGTTATCAGCCTCCTTTTTCCTCTTCGCATCCAGCTATTCCATCTTCAACTTTGCCTCTTCCTTCTTCCATTTTGCAGTGACTTACTCAATTCCATAGCCAAGTTCGAGGCAGTGTGCCACTCTACTGGCCAAAGATTAAGGACTGAGCTGATTACATCATCTTTTTCCAAATAGGGCAAGGTATGCCACTTCTTCTCAGTTTCCTCGCATTCGTGTATTGAGACGTGGTGAAAATTAGACTTGAATTCCACGTACTCCTACAATCAATCTAAATTAGCATGTGATAACTACAGCTTGCAGTTGCACTCATCTCCATTAAGTTCCAAAAGGTCTTACTATCTTTGATCCTCTAAGCATCCTTAGTCCCCTACAACGAAGTGTACTTCACTGCCTCGGGTAGGTCTGGTGTGACCGGAGGAAACTGATTGTCTTTAGGTAGCTCCAATGCTACCAGCACTATGGACAGCAAGAGCCATGCATAGTGAAATTTCTTGTTGAGATCTTGTGCCTCACGACAATTCATGATGAACTCACTGCAAAGGTAGTGTGCCCAATTAAATTGAACTCCCTCCACACATTGGGTCACCAAAGCTACAATTGGTGCCAATACTTCATCTGTGCATCACCTCTGCATGGCCTTCCCAGCTAAGAGTTGTGTTTCCACTTTGACCACAGAGTCACAAATGCTTGAAATAGTGTAACTGTGCAGCTTCTTTGCCAACTTAAATTTTTCCGTCATGGTCTTTGCGAGGGCATGCTCTCCAACCTTCCCACCAAACATCATTGCTAGATTTTTCCCTGTGTACGGCAGCCACGTGATCCTATGGATTAGCATATCAATTATGGGTATTGGCTCCTCTAGCCACAAACACCCATCATGTACCAAGAATAGTAGCTACTTTATTACCACCATTGTGATGGGTGTGCAGTTGTAATGCGGCACCCATAGCAGGTTGAGCAGTCTTTCCTTATCCACGCCTCTCAGCCACTTCCGTGGCTCCAACACGGTTACTCCAGTGGTTATGTGGAACACACGGGTCATGAGTTGGTCTGTTGTGAGATGAGGAAACTACTCCATGTCTGCTAAATCCAAATATTCTAATTTAAAAAAGGGAACATGCCCCAACTACTAACCTTTGAACAAAAATTTTTCCAGAAAGAGGGGTGTGTGTAGGGTGACCTTAATTTCATCAATGCCTTTAGACACCTTCGTCTTGTCCCTGCATGGAGGAACATAATTAGGTAGCTTAGTGATGGGGTTAGACCCCTCAATTTCAACATCATCTATTTCCGCACCAACATCCTCATCATCCATTGGGATATCCTCAATATCTTCTTCTTTCGGCTCCAGGTTGATTGTCTTTCCCCTTTCGTATGTGGTGGTGTTATCCTTCTGTCGGTGTTTTCTAGGAGATGCATGCACTGACTGTGGTGGCGCGACGTACTTGCCATTTGTGTCCTTAGGAATGTCCTTAGTCGGGGTAGGCCTTGGTCTAGGCAACTGTGGTGACTCTGGTACTTCAGCGGGGATTTCTATAGGCATAATCTTCGGGACAAATCTTTCTGCTACCATAGAGAACTACGAAACAACTCCCTTCACTGTCATTGTTTCAACGTCCATGGCGGATGTTATTAGAAGAATATCACGAGTGATTTTGCACACAGTTTGTTAAAATTAAGAGAACACTAGGAAATCAAGTAGCTCTTCGTAAAATGCACAGTTTATGCATAGCACACAACACAATTCACAATTTCTCAATATACAAAGTGTTTTTCACTGGGTGGCCACATGTAATTTATAGGCCATTTTGAATTAAAATTTGACCATTCCCCTAAAAAACGGTTCATTAATGATAGATTGGCAGCATATTTTCAAATATATTGCCCATAAATTCTGACTTAAATGTCACGCCCACACTCCATTTTGCCGCTCTTTCGTCATCAAATCATGAACAGTGACTTTAACAGTCACTTTTGGGTTGCTCTGCACTGTGGACTATGTGGCATTCCCTCATTTTGCATAGTTCCCTCTTCAAGCAGCTCTCCAACCTGGGTAGTGTAGTTTATAGTCCCACGGCTCCTTTCAACTACCTAGAGTGCTATGACCATGATTCCCTCATATAGTCACATAGCTAGATCACCACGGTATGGCTTCAATCGACTGCCATTCACCTTCCCTCGAAAGGGTTCTCCATTCAATTTAACCAACTAAACTACTCCACCATCAGTAATATCCTTAATGACATATGACCATAACTAGTGCATCTGAAATTTCCCTGAATATTTATCAAATTTACTATCATATAAGAAGACCATATCATTTACCTTGAAGGTCCGTAGTTTGATGTGTCGATCATGCCATGAATTTTCGCACTCCTTTTGAACTTGTTAATGGAATCCAGCTAGAAATCAGTCCTCCTCAAGCTCTGCTAGCTGAGCAAGCCTCTCTTCCAGGTCTTTATGGTCTGCCATTCCTATGAGTGTCGTTATGCGCAGACAAGGTACAATGTATTCCATTAGCATCACAGCTTCTACGCCATACACGAGTTTGAAAGGATTTTTGCGAGTCAACTTCTTGCAAGTTGTTCTATGATCCCATAGCACCATTTTTATGTGCACGTCCCAGTCATTCCTCTAGGCATTATAGACCTTTGTCAGTGCATTCTCTAGTATCTTATTAAATTATTCTAGTGTCCCATTGGCCTATGGGTGATAACGCGTGCTCTTCTGATGATGCACCTAAAATTCTTTTGTCAATGCACTGACTGTTTCATTAAGAAAGTGTGTACCACGATTACTCATCAAGGTCTTTGGACAACCAAATCTTGTCAACAGGTATTCAACCATAAACTTTGATGTTGTTGTGCTTGTATAGTCCTTCATATGCTATGCCTCTACCCACCTAGTCTAGTACTCAGCCACGGTGATGATGTATCGCACACTTTTATTCTTTCCTTGAGGCTGAATTTAACCCACAAAGTCAATCGCCCATTTCTCGAATGGCTATAATGTCACATGAGGCATCAAAGGTATCTCATCCCTCCACGATGGCCTAGCAATCATTTGACATGTGTCACATGCCCTAAAATATGCTTTCATATCCTTGTGTAGGGTTTGCCATCATAACCCAGAACACAAAACCTTCTATGTTGTTGCTTTCCCTGCATAACATCCTCCTGTAGCTCCTCCATGAGCCTCTGTGAGAATTCTTCTTCATTCAAAGTCAGGTACATAACATTGCAATATTTCGCCTGACCCCATTTGGTACAAGTGACCTACAATGATGGAGAAGTCTACCACATGTACCACTAACTCCTTATTTGACTAGATTGCATACCCTTCTGGAGTAGTTCCCATCATTAGGAAATGTATGATATCCTCAAAATGACTACCTGTGATGTGCACTGCAAAGTGTTGTGCTTCAGGCAGCCCCTCCTCCAAATTAGTAGGTTCCTCTCCTATTTCAATGCATGCCAGATGATCAGGTCCCACATTTAGTCATCATGGCTTCACAAAAACTTCAAAGTCATACCCCTATAACAACAACAACCATCTGGAGATTGCCAACCCCCAACACAGTGTTATTGACTAGGTATTTTAGTGAAAAATTATCCGTATACATCTTGACGCAGGAAAAACCTATGATACCCATAGTATGCATATAAAATGCATAATCTCATTTATCCCAATAATTTCAATGACCTTCCTAGTAAAATCTTTATAAGTTAAGTTTTAACGGCCCTTAATTAAATCTCATGTGGAATGATTTAATAACTAACCCTAGTCTGACCCTTTGGTAATCCTTTGTCGCAGAACCTTATAACCCAACCCCTTAACCTTTATAATAACTTTGGATAATTCTGTAACTGCATATATTAACCAAACCTCACTCTATGTGCCACCTCACAATATATTGCATTCACAGAGTTTCAAAGGACTCAATAGAATATGGATTCAGAACTCCGAATATGGGATATGTGATTGCTCTTTCCACCATTGATTTCGTCCATCAAATCAATGGTTGTTGTAATATTGCATCACACCAACATGTGACTCCATCGCATTCTTAAGACTCCTCTCGCATGCGATATGCGATAACACAATCAGACTTCAAATAAAATAAAACCGCACCTATAACCTTCTCCGGTCCGCTCTCCACGAATCTTATCACTTCAATCTCCACTGTCAATATTGTCTTGAATCTGAAGGTTGATATCTTCCACAATCAATAGAGCTTCTCATTGATCTTGTGCCATAGATCAAAATCCATTTGATACGACGGTCTATAGTGATATCGCATCACGAACTTGCATGAAACTTACCCACCTCATGGAGCCGATATGGATTATATAACCTTAATCTCTAAATGTTTGGGTCTTCCCTTGCAGTTAAAGTCCAATCTCTTTATGGACCGATATCTGTTGGATGATGAAGGCCATAAAATGCTATGGTCTATGGCCTTTCAACTAGCATGCAGTTTAATTACAAGTCTAATACCATAGTTGACTGTGACATAAGCATTAACTTTTGTGATCCACGGCTAGGATTTGGTACATGAATTTAACCATGATCAAGGGAATTTGTTCTCTCCTACCACCATTGTGGTTGTTGAGCACTGTTGATCTACTAGATTTGTTGATTTGATTATCCATATCGATTCTCGCCTTTCACCTTCCACAAGTACTTGCATTTAATCTTCGTCATTCATATCTTTCTCTTATGTTGTATGACTTAGTCTTGGTCAACCATCACTTTCAACCCTATTTGTAGATCTTTAGATCCAAAAACTCTTATGTGTCATTACCTCACTTCCTTCATCCTTCTCTTTACCTTGTTTTTATGCCATTCCTTCAATGTCTTTTTGTGGTTTCACTTTCTTTAGGGTTCTGGTCCTTCCTTGTTCTGACACATAACTCTCTTCCTTAACTCTGCTCACGCCTTTATGCTCCTCCACCTTCACTATAACACTAAAGGATTCCTCCTATACTATCGGTGTGTACAAAGCTGTAACACCTCTCTATTATTCCACCTCTGATTCTACACATGCAACTTCTATTACATAGAACTTACTTCTAGTTCACACACAGATTACAATTAAATTACTCCATACACACACATAAACTCAGAATCAAGTTGTTTTTATTAATAAACAGGTATTTACATAGTTTCTTCTCTCAAGCCTGATTTCCAATATCAGTGGCCTCTATTTCACAATCTCCTCATATGGTTACAATCAAACTCTTCACACTCTAACTCCTAACCAACTAGGTAACCCCTGACTATGCCTTTTAGGCTTACATTTATACAAAAGGATTCTACAACTAATTCCTGGTTTAGATCCATAATATCCTCAACAAAATCCTCAAGTCTCTTCCTTATCTTTAACGATCCTCTATAATTCACAAAATCATGAACTAACTCCTAATCTAAGTTTTATAATTAATTCTAAAATCTCTCAACTATCCTAATTCTCTCATGTTCTCCTACATTCGAGAATATTTACTAATATGCCTCACTATAGTTAATTAATTCCCTATTCTAGCTTCTCTCATTAAAATCACTCAAAACTTTAATAATTACATTAATTCCTTGAAAACCAACTTCCTTGAAAACACAAGACCCCCTATGTCTACTAAAATACAATGATATTATTGAGTTGAATTCTCCTACATCACATCTTAAAATGTCCATCCAGTAAATAGTGTCTAAACATTTAGAGAGCATACACCATGGCTAGTCCTTCGCACTCTGTAGTGGAATAGTTCTTCTCAGCCTTGGATAGCTTCTTACTCATGAATGTTATAGGATGGTCCAATTCTTCCTCACCATTCTGTGTCAGCACAACCCCCAGTGCAATACATGAGGCATCCACATTCACATGAAATTCCTTCTTCCAGTCCAGGATGACTAGGATTGGCGTAGTGACCATTTTGTCTTTCAACACATCTAAGCTCTTCTGGCATTCATCATTCCAACAAAATGTAGGATCCATTTTCAACAATTTCTCCATAGGCACAGTGATCTGGGCATAGTTCCTGATCAAATTCCTATAATATCCAGTATGCCCTAGAGTTGCATAGAACTGTTTCACATTCCTTGGTGCCTCCTAGTTGATTATCATCGTGATCTTCATTGGGTCTACCATCAATCCTTTTTTGCATACCCCGTGACCAAGAAGTATCCTGAAAGGCACACAAAACAAACACTTCTTTAGATTGAGCACGATCTAGTATCTCTGACATGTATGTAACATCAAGCGTAGACTTTCCACATGGCACTTGACCAATTCAAACACTGTCCAATCGTCAATGTATACCACCAGAAACTTATGAATGAATTCTTTGAATGTCACAATGACTACATGCGAAAATATTGTTTTCACATTCTTCAGCCCAAAAAGCATTACAGTGTACTGAAAACACTCCCATTCAATCACGAAGGTTGTCCTACTTCTATCCTCAGGTGTGATTTTAATCTGTTGGTACCCAGAGAACCCATTAGTGAAAGAGTATGCTTCTTGGCCACCTACATTATCCAATACCTCATCAAGGAATAGGGTCAGGAAAGGATCATGCACGCAAACGTCATTCAACTTCCAGAGATCCATGCATATCCTTACTTCTTCCTTCTATTTCTTTTCTTGAACCACTACCAGGTCTACCCAATTAGATTATTCCACTGGTTCAATAATTCCTACCACGAGCATCTTATCTAACTCAGCGCGGACCCTTTCCTTATACTTAGGATTAAGGCGTTAAGGTCTTTGTTTTATAGGTTTTGTATCTAGTTTTAGGGTGATCTTCATGACACCCAGGTCTCCTATTATACCTTTTAAATTAGAAAACTTTGTGGGGAACAAATCTTGATATTCACGGAGGAGATTAGCAACCTTGTCTACTGTTTCATCATCCCAATAGTCCCCAATATTTGAAAATTTTGGTTCCACATCTTTGCCAATGTTGACCTACCTAATTTTTAGTGGGGTGGTTATGTCTCGATCCTCTATCTACAAACCTTCAACCTCATGGTGACCTTCAGTTTCCAAAATATTAATCTTTCTAAGATCCTCGTCTTCTTCTTCTATAGTCACATTATAGCATTCCAATGCCTAACTCAGTTGGGTAGTCCAATCAAGTTGGACCAGGTCCAAGGGATCTTGTGCTATCCTAAAGATCGTTACTTTAACCTCCTGTAGCACCACATAAATACATTCAAACCCATCCTCAGAGCTGAAGGTCATTATAATCCCCTGGGACAATATGTCCCATTCTTCAATTCCATGGCAGAGGTTTATTTCCAAGTACCAATTCATTGGTGTGACATCCAGGGTATGACAAAATAGATGCACCCATTTAGGTTGGGGATCTGCTTAATAAGCCTTAGTCCATTTGAACAGGTGATCACATGGATCATCCCTTCCATCATACTTGTCTATCATCCGCACTTTTGGCTTCCCAAAATGTATTCTCATCATCCTCCTATAGTCGTGGCAATCACGGAAATTATCCTTATGCATACCCCACCATCTTTCAGGCGTAGCGTGTAGTACCCAATCCAAGGCCTAGAAGCGATGTTTCTCCAACACTTCTCTCTCACATGCATCCAGAAAGAAATCAACATCAATTAGCTATCATAGTGAGGCAGATCACTGAATTCGAATGACATGCAACACAATGACTTGGTCATCATATTACAATGCAATGTAGATACTTCATGCAGCCAGTTCTGCCAATGCTCCAATTCTTTGTCTGAATATGACATGCAGGAGCTCTTGTGGTCCCATGTAATACGTCCGTCCACTGTCGGATTCATCCAATCCTAGTCCAGCATCATTATCCTGTAAATCTGGTCCAGATCATCATCACTTTCATAATCATGGACTACCTCTATATATCACAGTCATTCTGCAGGATCTAGTGGCACCACTATGCAAAGAAACTTCTTTTCAAATATCATCTTTCACTTCATCAGGTTGATTACCCCATTCATGTTAGTGGCCCAATCGATTCCAAGTAGCGTATGGTAGGGATTGCTATCATCTACAATCTCTATTACCTCAAAATCCGCAAGTGCGCTCCCGCCCTCGATGTTAACTATTACCCCTTGCAGCTTCCCCATTGGGATAATTTTCTGTTGATTCACTATCATTAATGGTATTGGAGACCACTATAGCACACATCTCCCCATTCTTTCCCATGTCTACTTTGGCAAAAAATTCGCGTCGAACCCCAGATCCAGGATAACTTGGTCCATTTCATATTCCCCTATTTGTGAGGTGAGTTTCATCTCACGCCTGGTCCTTGCCTTGTGTTTGTCAAACTTCCTGACCATGTATGGTTCACCAGTAGCGCCATCATTACTAGTGCATGGATTGATCAGTTCTTGCAGACCCTTCACAACCTCACTATCACAAAGAAATTTCGTGCAGGTCTCCAAGAATGTGGTAATCATGGATGGATCCATTTCTTCAACTAGTTTCTCCAGACTCCCTGAGGTAGAGGCCTCAACGAAGCTTTCCTTCTCTTCCATAAATGTTTCTTTTTTGCACCCCAAATCAAACCCAGTCTCCTTTTTTGTTGCTTTGTATTCGCCTTTTGCAGGCTGCTTGCCTTTATCCTCCCCAGTCATAGTTTTTCTTTGCAGCATAATGTTTACCTTAGGGTCTTCCTCAAGAGGCTTAGCCCTCATCATTTGGAGGTTGTGCATCGGTTGTAGAGGTTGTCCTTGCTTTTCGCAAATCTTAGCCAACAATATTGGGCAATCCTCAATTGCATGGTCAAAATGTGTACAATAGTAGCATGGTAATCACGTCATTTTCATGAAGTCCTTGTGTCCTTGGGCTCCACAATTGTAATAGATCAACTGTCCTCAACCTCTACCAGGCCCTCCTCCACCTCAACCTCAGCCGCACCCTTGATACTCACCTCGTGTTCCCCCAACACCTTGGTCCAGAGGCCACATTTCTACATGCATCCTGTATGCAGACTTGCTATCCATCATTAATTCGTAACTATGGCAATTGTGCTCATCATGAATTACTGATTGATAGAAATTTCAAAAGAGCTATTGTGGTGTTTATACAAATTTTTGCAGCAAATGGTAATTGTCAGTCACATGTTTCCCAACCACCTGACATAGAGCACAACATAGGACAGGCCCTATACTTTCCCCTACCATAGTCTCTAGCCATAGAGACATTGGTCCTCCTACTGCAACATAGTTCACGATGACTGTGTATTGATCCTTGTCATGCCCCTAACCTTTCCATTTTAGGCACCAAAATTCTTTACACACCTCTAGCTGAGCTGTGGTGTCCTTCTTTAGACTTTTCATTTCAAGACAAAGGTTTTGCAACTGCTTATGAATCTACTGAACCCCTATATTAGCATCCTGCATTGGTGTCTCATGGAGTCTCATCACAATTTCCAGAGGTTTTTCCTGGGCCCAATCTTCTATTGTGATAGTGCAACCATTAGGTGGGGCAAGAGAAAGGCCATAATCCATTCGTGGTGTTGCCCATTAGTTAGGTTCATGTTGGCTTCATGGGTCGTGCACTTGAATCTTTGATCCAAATTGTACGGTGTCTCCCTCAACTTCATCATGATCTCCTTGAATGCCAGAATTCAATATGCTTGAGACTTAGGTCTACTAAATTCTCCATTCAATGTGGCCTGGATATTTTCCAACACAACTGTTGGGTTATAGTATTTTACTTAATGTACGACATTAGTACGCAATCTTGCAATGCATTTACCAATGTGGCTTTCTTCATCTACTCATCTGTGATACCCTGAGCTTCCCATACAACCTTCAGAATGAACCAAAACTAGTCTGGATCTTCATTTCCTATGCCCTTGGATATAGGTAGAATTATAGAGTTCGTCATGTTGAAAAGCGATGAAGATGGGTGTGGTGTGGGCAATGGGGTGAGAGGTGGGGGTGAGGATGGAGGAAATGTGGATGGACGGGATGAGGATGGAGGTGGTGTAGGTATTCGTGGGAACCCTTGTCTTATCAGCTAAATAATGCTTAGTGGAAAAGACTATGTTTCTCCATCATCGTCACTCAAATGAGGCTTGATAAGTGGGCTATACTTAGGGCCTTTTCTTCCTTTGTCCTTGAAAGACTTTCCATTTTGCGTAGCTCCAAAGATAAAGGTAGCCGCATGTCTCGTTGTTCACACAAGAGCATCTTAATCCAAGTATTTAGTGACTTTAAATACTTGCCACAGTCCTTTAAAGAAGCAGTGCTCTGCTTCATTGTAACTGACAAAGATATCAACTGTGAACTCTGCCACAAATCCTACTATGATGTGGCTGAGCCAATGGCTGACAACACATACAATCTTATCCTTAGAAGATTCCAATCTCCTTACTAACTCTAGTGTCCAAACAATTGGACTATCAAGCCTCCACCTTCCTTGGTCGTTTGAAGGAACAGAAGAACATTTCATGTATTTATGTGTACAGGTACTCTCCAACCATTTTTCTTTCGTCAATCGCGGATTCTTATTTTCTTGTGCCATGAATTCATGGATATTTCTATGAGACCAATTTTTGATCTCTTTCTTAGTTGGATTCCAATGATATGACATCACACATCTCGTTATACAGATCCCAGTCCCAACAATGGAACCATTTGTTGGGCTCATGGGACCTGACCTAGGTTCAACATTAAGCAACAAAGAAAATCCCTACACTATTGGCCCTTTTGGAACCAATCTGTTGGGTCCCTATAATATTAGTGATTACCCCATTACTATTGTAGCTATACCCCTTATTAATATTGTTGTGCCCCTATTGCCCCCATATTGTTATTACTGTGCCCCATAAAATCCCTTTATTGTTATTTTTGTGGCTTTATATTATTATTGTTAGGTCG
>APFE030627820.1:62960-76863 GCA_000404065.3 Pinus taeda | reverse complement strand
TTTATATTATTATTATTATCCTTACCTATCATTATTATTCTTCTTATCTATAGTTTCCAATGTGTAGCGTAATTAATTTATTTTCAAGGGATTTATATTATTATTCATCTACCAAGTTGTTATGTTGTTAATGAATTAAAATAAATAGAGGGATTAGCTTAATGTTATTTTGTTAGTTTATCAAGTTAGATACTAAGTTCCATATTTAACCTAGTTACAATTTTTATTGAGAACTTATGCTATTATTCGTGGGGGGCAAGCAAAGAGTTCCAATTTTTGCTAATTTCCAAGCCTCCATCCCTATTAAGGTTTCGAGGGTGTTTTATGATTTCAATAGCTTCTCTAACCTTTCGCTTGAAATGGTGATCTTCATTGGCAATGACCTTGGCGTCTTCAAGGCATATGTAGGTAATTAGTTTTACCTACATGAAGAGCAGGTTCTTTCGTTACGGATATCTGCACTATGCTCTTTGAGCCTAATCCTTACGGACCTACCCGTTTCTCCTATATATTGATCCCCACAAGAGCAATTGATGATATATACTCCTTTCTGCTGAAGTTGTTCTTGGTTGTCCTTAACATATTTCATTCTTTGTTTAATGGTAGACCAAGGTTTGAATGGAGTCTTTATATTTTTCTTTTAGAGGTTGGGGGGTCTTTCGCCTTGTTTTTATTATTATCATATTTGGCCTTTGAATAGCTTTGTATATGCTTTTATTGTTGTACCCTAGGTTGGAAAATGTTCTTTTTAGGTAAGAAATTTCTTCCTCGGTATGGTTTATATTAGAAATTCTACAAGCTCTAGTGAAGAGGGTCTGCAGTATGCCCATTTTTTTGGCTGGGTGGTGGTGTGAATCAGCATGCAGGTAGTTATCGGTATGGGCTTTCTTTCTAAATACTTTGTGAGCTATGGAACCATCATTTCTTCTTATGAGGAGAATGTCCAAGAATGGTATGCAATTATTGATGTCTTCAGTCATGCTATTAAGATGGTCCAGAAACTTGTTAAGCTCGTTCTTGCCATGAGGCCAGTTGACACTGGTGTCATCTACAAACCTAACCCAAGATTTAGGTTTTAATGGGTATGAATCCAGAGCCTTCTTGAAATTTTCCTTGAAAAGGTTTGCCACGATTGGCGAAAGAGGTGATCCCATAACAACACCTGAAGTTTGTTCAAATATTTCACCTTAGAAGGAGAAGAAGGTGGAGCGAAGACAGATTTCAGCTACATAGCAGTTTCGTAGCGTGCTACAAAATTGATTTAGTGACATACACAACAGTTTTATAGCGCGCTAAGAAACTGCTATAGGTTCAATTTTGATTTTTCGATCAATTATCAAAGGAAAGAAGCGGGTATTTTTTGGAGAATGATGTTGCTGAAGAATGTGAGGAGATCACTTATGAAAATTTAAAGCTCAAGCAAGGGAAAAAATCAAACGATAAAGGATATATGGAAAAGTAAAGTTCTGCACTACAAAAACAACAGTGGGTTTCGTAGCACATCCAGATTGACCTACTTCATGGAGTTTAATTTTTGCACAAAGGAAAGAACAGGGTTCTATGGCTAACTTAACATATGTTAGATGATTAAAGGGGCCATTTTTGTCATCAGAAGATTTGAGGAAGATCATAGTGCAGCAGACATATTCCTAGTTTTCAGGTTAGATAATGGAGAAGATATTAAAGGCTAGCCAGAGGGTTATGGACATTACCAAGGTCGAATTAAGGAGGAGCAGATGTCAAGCATCAAATTTAATTCCTATATTACGTTGTTGTTGTCATAATAAGGAGTTGTACTCCTAATTGTATTAGGACTCTATGTTAGTCAGTTAACTGCTACTTTTAATTAATAGTCTATTTTAGGTATGAATAGGTGTCAAGCTAGGAAATTTAAATTCCTCTCAAGTTGGATCAAGGAATCCAAGACTGTAATGATAATTCTATAAAATACAACAGGTGGAAGTCCTCATGGTTGACAATTTTCAAAAGAAACAAGCACACTGTGTTTTTGTATGTGAATATATGTTTTCATGTTAATACAAAGATATTGGCTTCATTATTCAGGATTCAGTGAGGGTTTTGAATGTTTGATTTTTTCATGGATTTCTTCATTTACTTACTTGTAGTGGTATAAACACATGTTACCTAGAATTCATTGATAATTCTCTAACATCCCTCATGTGTTTATAAACTGTGTTCCATTATATCTTTGTTTTGATGATATATTAAGACTCTTTATGCCCTGACTTCCATGTTAAGTTTATCTTGTTGTTGTATTTAAACATACTTTGAATCCATAGCCTAATAGATGTTTGTTGATTGGAATTTCAACCAGTGATATGTTTTTATTTGAATTTTCCATAGAGTTAGCCATATAATCATCCAATTAAAATCATTAACACAATGAGAGAGCCATCTGTTGGGCCTTAGTTTTGGTCTCATTTGGCTCTAAGAAACTTACCTAACCATCTATTTATCATCCATTTTCACTCCATTTATTCCATTTTGATGTATATTTGATGTCCTTTAAGGTATTTAGCTTTAATTTGTCAATTTCTAAAGTTTTTATAAAAGTTTGATTTTAAGTGCAAATTTGGCAATTTCAGAAATTCCCGTAATCACTCTATGGTTAATATGGATGCAGGACACTTGAGAACGAATGGGATACATTAATGAGAAGCTTGGGAACTAAGACCAAGCCACCTATGCTTGGTTCCAACAAAACGAGGTTTATTAGGCCTATTTGGAGCTAGTCAATCATGACTAGTTATCCAGAAATCCCATCTAAATAGGGTCGTTTTGGGATTCCATGATATTTGTCATATTTCTTGGGATGAGGGTAGTGAATTAGAATTGAATAGATGGATTAGAGTAGATAATGTTGTTAGAGTGGATGTAGATCAAGTTGTTTCATGAGACTCCTTATTTAAGAGCCACAACTTTGATGGCTCATACATTGACTTATGATACTTTTATGCTGTGATACTTTTGGTTTGAAGAATTAATTGGAAGACTTGTGCTATTCTCATTTTTCTGCTCAATGTTATGGATGTGTAACTGATTTAAGCTTCTGATATCACCTCTCAAGTGTGCAAGGCAAGGGTGGAGGGCCCCCATCCCAAGCTAAGTACACTTCATTGTTAACTAGTTTTATTTTCTGCAATTTGTTTAATGTAGAACTGGTTTTTCATGGCTTTATTTCAGATTGCTTCATGATTCATGAATGGTATTTGATTGCTTTATTTGTTAGTTTATTCATCACTTTATCTAATTGAAGAAACACAAGTGTTCAAGTTGAGCATCTCTTCTGCTGAAATGATGAGTTACAACTAGTTTTCTTGATATGCATGCAAGTGGTTTTGTTATGGTTTTGAATAGTGAGATGAATAACTTATGATGAAATACTTTATGAGTCTCTTAAGTTAATATATTCTTTCATTAACTTATCCATCTCAAATTCTTGATTTTAATCTCTGATTCATTAAGTAATAGTTGAGGTAAAGGTGGACTTCTTGAGTCAAGAACCATCTTAATATTCTTCCTCTACTCTAAACAAGCTGAATTAGAGTTATAGGATGTATTGCTTTCGAATAAAATATCTTTTAAAGTTTGATTATATCTGATCTTCATACATAGTGAACTTGCCTCAAAGTATAAACAACCCGGATTGATAATAAATACTTGTGTTAGTTTAGGTACATAAATTAGCCCAACATTTTCGCGTCGTTGCCTGGGAGGCAAATATCGGCATAGTCAATAGAAAGATAAAATTAAAAACAAACAAAAACATTAGTTACATTCCTTTTCTTTAATTATGTGTCTTTATGCCTAAATTTAGAGATCCTCAAGGTATATTTATTAAAAACCCCCCACACATAGAGATAGGATCATCACACACACCAGTTACTGGTAATCCAATCATTGAGGAATTGGTAGAAAAACAAAGACTTGGCCAAAGATTAACTTTGATTGAAAGGCAAAATTTGCTCGCTTGGGAAGCAAAACAAAAACAACCATCAACTTCAGGTAAACAGAAAGAAACTATTAAAGGAAAACCATATGTTTTTCCATCTATAATTCAACCTGATTATGAACAACCTAAATTTTTTCCCAAATTTGAAACAACTGAGCCAATGGCGGAAGAAGGACATGGATCAACTATCCTCACTCCTGAACAATGAATTGAATATGAAAGACAACAAAGAGAGTGGAGGAGGAAAAGAGAAGATGAGGCAAAACAAGAACATGATAGGAAGATGGAGAATGATCAGAAAATGCAAGAAGATGGTGATCATGAGACTACTTTTGGTTTTCCAATAGTAGACACAAATGATATATTAGGAGAAGAAGTGAAAATGAAGAATATACCACCTTCTGTATTGCCAAATTTTTATGGAATGTCCACAGAGGATCCTGATGCTTTTATGTTTGAATTTGATATTTTATGTAGAACATATGGGTATACTGATGACGTCCATAAACTTCGTCTTTTTCCTGCAACACTAAAAGCAGAAGCTTTAAAATGGTTCATGGGTTTAGGAGGACAAACAATAAATTCTTGGGATAACATGAGAAAAGTTTTCCTTAAAAAATATCAAGCTTATTGTCGATCTAGAGATTCTAAGGAAGATGTTTTTCGAATGACACAACAAGAAGATGAAAGTTTAGAGGAATATTTGGAAAGGTTTGCATATAATTTGCAAAAATATAAACAACACTCTTTAAACCAAGATATCATTCGAACAACCTTTCTCAAAGGTGTAAGGGATGAATACCTGGACATTCTGAATGTAATGGGTAAAGGAGACATTTCAAATTTACCATTTGAAGAAATTGTGGAATTATGTCAAAAGTATTCTAGAGGAAGATCAAAAACTGGGAAAAGAGAAGTAAGTTCAAAGGCAACAAAATTAGCTGCAGGAGGGATCATGAGAGCTGAGATAGGAAGTTTATTGGAAAACTTTAAAACAGATCTCTTAAGTACATTAAGAACACAAGTGGATGTTCTTAAGGGAAACAAGAAGAAAGAAGAACAAGAACAAGCCTTAGCAATCTTTTGTTCCAAGTGTAGGAAGAAACATCCATTAAGAGAGTGCCCTTTGGATACTATCCAGGTATGTGGTCTTTGTACAGAAAATCATTCCACAGAAAATTGTCAAAAATTGAAAGAATTGCAAATGAATTCAGTGGAATAAGTTCCAGGAATAGAAGGATTTTATTATGTAGCACCTCGGAGACCATGGAAACCTAGGATGCCTTAGAAAACTCCACAACAATTCCCTCAACAAAGTTACCTCTATCCACCTCAAAATATTTGGACTCCTCCAATGCCATGGAAAGCTTGGCCTCCACAACAATATTCCCAACAACCTGCACAAGGTTGGAGAGGATATGGTTATGGGAATCAACCACCTCAGCAATATCAACAATACCAGCAACAATACCAAAAGCCATTTTCATACCCACCATATCCTCCATCCATGCCATTTCCGCAACAAAATTCTGCATACCTGCCATCCATTCCATTTCCACAGTAGACTCCACCACCATTGTTGCCACAACCACAACAGTTACAGTTACCATCAAATCAACCCAAACCAACACAATTGCCAGCCCAACCTGTGGCCAATCCGAATAACAAAGTGGACAAATCTGCATACACTGTAGAGGAAGTAGCATATTTTCCAACATATTCTATTCTTCCTCTGAATGATGTCCATTTAAGGTATGGTAAAGTGCTTAAAAAGGATTCTCTGCCAATTTTAGAATAACCAATTGAACAAGGAGAATCATCTGAAACAGAACAAACTGAAATACAAATTTAGAAAGGGAAATCAATTACAACTCAAACACCGCCTTACCCTGAAAGGTTAGTGGAACAATCAAAAGAAATAACCCTTCCTGAATTTGATATTTTAGATGAATTAAAGAATTCTTATGTAAAAATTCCTTTGTTAAAAGCAATTAAAGAAATACCAATATATGCCAAAACAATAAAGGAATTATGCATCAAGAAATCAGGGAAAAAGAGAAAGGATCCCTCTACAATCCAAGTCATTGGTAAGCTAGCAAGCCTTATGTCTACACAAACTACTGTAGAAAAATATCTTGATCCTGGTATCCCTATGGTTACTATATCAATCAACAATTTCTCAGTACCAAATACATTAATAGACTTGGGAGCAGCTATCAATGTAATGACACTAGAGACAATGAAAGCTTTGCAATTAAACGATATTAGAACAACTTCAACAGTATTAGAACTAGCAGACAGATCTAAAGTTTTTCCGGAAGGAATATTAGAAGATATCACAGTCTCTTTGGATTCATGGGAATATCATGTTGACTTCCTTATCCTGCAACCAAAAACAAATCTGGGAGGACATCCTCTAATTTTAGGCAGACCATGGTTAGCTACCGCTGATGCCTTCATAGGATGCAGATCAGGAAGTATGATTATCTCACATGGAGATGAGAAGAAACATATCACTCTTTATTCACCTGCACAATCAACTTCTTTAGAATCAGTACTTGAAACTCAAGAAAGACAACAAACTAAATCAGTCTTGAGTATAAATCAATTCTATGATTTTAGAGAAGAAGAAGCGAATGAAGACTTAATGGATCTTTTCATTTCAGAACCAAATATTTTAGAGAAGCTTAGAGAAGAACATTATGAAGCTGCAAATAACCTTTGAGTCAGTGTTTCCAGGAAACTTGTACTATTCAAACCTTGCGAAATTCTTTTATAAATATCTCTCCTGTAAAGACAATTTCCAATCCAACGATAAAAACAATTGAGGTATATCCTGGGAAACATTTAAATATTGGAAACCAGTTGCAATCAAAACAAGAACAAGAGGTAATTGCATTACTACGGAAATACTCAAAAGCATTTGCCTGGGATTATACTGATATGCAAGGAATCCATCCTAGCACATGTATCCACCACATCTATACTGATGATAAACTTAAACCTGTTAGACAACCTCAAAGACGAATGAATCCTATGATGAAAGAAATAGTGAAAGAGGAACTGCAAAAATTGTTAAATGTTGGATTCATCTATCCTATTTCAGATAGTCAATGGGTTTCTCCACTAGTTATTGTACCAAAGAAAAATGGAAAGTGGAGGATATGTGTAGACTATCGGGAACTAAACAAAGCTACATTAAAAGATCATTTTCCTCTACCATTCATTGACAAGGTGTTAGACTCTTTGGCTGGAAAGAAATACTTTTATTTCTTGGATGGGTTTAGCGGGTACAACCAGATTAGAATAGCAACAGAGGACCAAGACAAGACTACGTTTACTTTCCCATGGGGAACCTATGCATATAAAGTTTTTCCATTTGGTTTATGCAATGCACCTGCAACTTTTCAAAGAGTAGTGCTTGCGATATTTGCTGATCTAGTCCATGAATGTGTAGAGGTGTATATGGATGACTTCACAGTTTATGGAAATACCTATGATGATTGCCTCAACAACCTTGAAAAAGTCTTGAAAAGATGTATAGAAACAAATCTGTCATTAAGTAACGAAAAATGCTATATGATATTAACAGAGGGTATAGTTCTGGGCCACCATATTTCCGCTTCAGGAACTAAGGTGGATCCAGCCAAAATCCAAGTCCTAGTTAACCTGATGCCACCTACAACACAAAAGGAGGTAAGAAGTTTCTTGGGCTATGTGGGCTATTACAGACGATTCATTGAAAACTTTAGTAAAATAGCTCAAACTCTGTTTAAACTATTAGCACGAGATGTTGAATTTCAATGGACAAATAGCTGTCAAAATACTTTTCAAATTTTAAAAGACAAACTGTCAGTGGCACCCATACTTCGTGGGCCAAACTGGTCTTTTCCATTTCATATTTCCACTGACGCATCGGATACTGCGATAGGTGCCTCTCTTGGACAGAAAGAAAACTTGTTCAATTACGCAATATACTTTATAAGTAAGAATCTAACTCCTGCAGAATTGAACTACACAGTCACAGAAAAAGAAATGTTAGCTGTTATACATGCGGTAAATAAATTCAGGCATTATATAACAGGATATCAAGTTTTCATTCATACAGATCATTCAGCAATAAAATACTTGATGAATAAACCCATCACCAATGGACGAATTACAAGATGGCTCCTGTTACTGCAAGAATTTAATATCACAATACAAGACCGTCGAGGCAAAGAAAATCAAGTGGCTGACTTTCTGTCCTGAATACAATCACCTGATGACCCAAATCCAGTGATAGACAACTTTCCCGATGAACATCTGTTTGCCATAACAGTAAAAACCCCTTGGTTTGCAGATATTGCAAATTACTTGTCATCTGGAAAATTTCCAACTCAATTTACTAGCAAGCAAAGAAAGAAAATTGTTAGAGAAAGATCTAGATATAGCTGGGTGAATGGTGATTTATTTTATACTGGTTTAGATCTAATGATTAGAAAATGTGTGCGTGAAGATGAAATATTGGACATTCTCAGATCATGTCATGATGAACCATGTGGTGGTCATTTTGCAGACAAACGAACAGCATATAAGGTGCTGCAACTGGGCTATTATTGGCCATCTGTCTTCAGAGATTCTAAGGCATATGTCAAGCAATGTGACAGTTTCCAAAGAACAGGGAGACCAATCTTATCAGATGAGATGCCGCTCAAACCACAAGTCCTCATCGAGCCATTTGAGCAGTGGGCACTTGACTTTGTTGGACCCATTAATCCACCATCAAATGGAAAAAGGTACATTCTAGTATGCACAGACTACGTTACCAAATGGGCGGAAGCCAAAGCAGTGAGCAAAGCGACAAAAGATACTGTGGTCACCTTCCTCTTTGAAGAAATTTTTGTGAGATATGGTGTACCTAGACAAATTATAACAGATCAAGGAACACAATTTACATCAAAGCTAGTACGAGATCTGACAGAAAAATACAAGATTAAACAAAGGAAGTCTACACCATATCATCCTCAATCAAATGGTCAGGTAGAATCCACAAATAAAGTGCTGGAAAATATCATGACTAAGACAGTACAGCTGAACAGAAAAGATTGGTCTGAAAAGTTAAAGGATGCATTATGGGCCTACAGGATCACATGGAAGAACACAATTGGTTTTAGTCCATACCAGTTGGTCTATGGGAAAGAAGCCTTATTGCCTATCGAATTTCAGATACAAACATATAGACTAGCAACTGAATTGGGAATGGACTTAACTGAAGCACAACAGCAAAGGATCATGGAATTGAATAAGTTGGATGAGCATCGTCAACAAGCTATAGAACATACAACATTGGTGCAACAACAAAGAATGAAATGGCACGACAGATACATCAAGACAAAGACATTTCACAAGGGCGACTGGACCTTACTTTTTGACTCCAAATTCAAAGACTTCAAAGCAAATGTGTACGACACACTGGTTTGGTCCATATGAAATTGAAGAACTCTTTGACAATGGAGCAGTAAAGATCAAGACAATTGACCAGGACCCCACCTCATTTATTGTAAATGAACATAGGCTGAAAGTTTATACTAAGCCTAACAGTACATAAGCATTCATGAAACAACTGGTAGAAGAAAGAGGACTGGAAATTTTGGCTCAGCCATCTTCTAGTTTGAAAAATGAATAAAAATAAATAAAATAAAAAATAATAATAATAAATGTGCATATAAAAAAAAAAAGAAAAAAACAACAAAAGAAAAAAACATAAAAAATAATTTGTTTGCTGGTGAAAACCAGGCAACTGGCACCATGCAAGCACGAATTCATAGGGGAAAACCAGGGTAACCTGGACTCTATGAATTCTAAATACTTGTTCTACTGACTCACACAATTTCAATGCAGGGACTCTCCACAATTGACTTGAGGACAAGTCAAACCTTCAGCAAGGGAGAATATTAGGCTTTTCACTGAAGAATCTGAGATATTGCATTGTCCACATTTTGCATTGTCCACATTGGGACCTGAAGCAAGAACTTGTTGCAGCAGAACCTGAGGAAATATGTCAAGGGTAATACAACATTTTATAAGCATTGCATAGGGATCTGAGCTGAGACATTACTACAGAGGGACCTGAACGATTCAAGAAGTGGAGCATGGCGAACAAGGCGCAACAATAAACATCTACTTTTCATCCATCTACAACATTTTGACTTCATCCCACCTGTACAGACATTATATAAGGGAGTATATTCATAGTCATTTTGTGCTTGAAATTCAAATTTTTTTAGAAACTTTTCGTCTTTGATCTAATTGAAGTTAGTACCTGATGATATTCATTAATATCATATACATTTCCCATATTCTATATCCCATATTCCCTCTATACATTTCATTTCATTCATAAACATTCCTCATACATTCCCTATATATTCCATTTCATTAACCCTAGGTATTTTTCTTTAGAAGTAAAGGGACCAAACTAGGACAACTCTTTTCACCTGCACATAAACTCAAAGCATTAGTAGGAGGAAATAATTTTAAACATGACCACAATGGTCATTTTAAAATTATAAAGCTATGGTATGCAAGTAACATTATCCTATGCGCTATATGGAAAACACAAACAAGTTATGTTTATACACCATATACCATAAGTTTAAACATATCCATGCGCTAAACCTTATGATATGAAAAGTTTAATGTGTAAACATGGTGATATAACGCGCAATGGTTATAAGGAATGGTATATAAATAAAAGTGCAAAGGATATAAGTTATGGAAATGCGCATATCATATAAGGAACGGGTATATCATTCTGGGCGCATACCATATGATAAGAGACAAGGCAGCAAAGGTATATCAATGTGCAGACAAACCAAACACTTGCAATCAACCATGAGCTCATAAGAGTATTACGACAGCCAGGTAATGAAAAGGGTTTATTATTACAATGTAGGCGCATAATGGTATGGCCATAATTAACAAATGTTGTGTAATGAATCAAACGTTCAACCACACACACAACCGGCCAGCGCATAGGTACGATTTGCCATAGTGTCATGGCAACCTATGGCTATTGGCGAATGAAACGGTGGAAAAGTCATGTGTTTTCCACAATGATTTGGCCATCCTCATGACATAGTCGAGCGACTGGTCAAAGAGGACTGCCATGTAACCACGCATAAAATTGCAAATGAATGAGAGGCGTGGTGGTACAGCCATGAAACGGTCATAAACCGACCTCCCCTGCGTTGTTTAAACCACAGTTTTCATCGCCATAAACTCAGAGAAATAGCATTGTAGCCGCAGCACAGTAAAAGGGAAGTGGGATGAGTTGAAGCGGTTTTAAAAGAAGAAACCCGAGATTTATGCGCAGAGGAAGCCGAGTTATGGAGTTATCAAGGTAAGACTGGAGTTTATTTCGGCGATGCTGATATGTATGAATGATTGATATTAAACTAATGGATTTTCTGCACTGCCATCAGTCTGATTGGTCGAAGAAAGAGGGATTCGAAGCATTCCACACGCTCATTCAGGTAACACTATGATCAGATAACTCAAGTTGACAGCTTATGGATTGATTGTCATATTTTTATGCGTAGATTATGGTGTAACAACAGTGGGCAGCATTTAAAGTTTACACATTGCATGCATCACACGTTGAAAGGGTCTGACTTAAATAAGGAAAACGATGCATGAAACGTGGAGAATTAGTTGAAACAGGGGAGGCATGGAGCGCCATAGGTTGGTTATAAGTGCGCTGACTATTAACTAGTGTTGCACTTAACTAGTATGCTGACTATTTAACATACCCTTGTTGCACGCTATTAGTTGAACATCTGTGCATGCCAATCGAAATATATACCTGTAGTTTGATCAGAACAGAGGTGCACACCAAGTTGTCATTGGCCGGAGTCGGATTGATGGAGTCATGTTGTGATTGTATATAATGTCAATGCTGAGGATGCGAGTTTGTGAATATTGGGCTGAAGCCGAGAGTGTCTTTCAGCTCTGTGTTCTTTTATAAGCCATGCACGCATAACCTTTCAATTAAATGTTATATCTGGTTGATTTTTGCTTGGATGAGTAATTTTGTTGAGCGGTCTTGTTGATAATGAGGCTGAAAGTTATGATTGCAGGATTTTATGAGGCAGATGGGGCCTTAGGCCGAGAATATTTTAACAAATTTTGGGTTTAATGAGCAGGCCGAGAGCCAAATTCTTTTTTCTTTTTAAATACACAGTAAATCATGTTCTTTTGCAATAAATAAACATGGTTATTGCTGCATGTGTATTTAGTTTTTTTTTTTTAAAACACAGAGATCCGTGTATTAATAGAAGAACTGTACAGGTGTTGTTTATATTAAACAGGGGACTTAAACAATGTTTTTGCAAAGGATAACAGAGGCTAAAAAGGATAGAGTGGAGTTGGGTTGGAGGTTGAAGGTAAGCATCTTTGCCTCCTGAATTTCATTTTAAAAGAAACAACAAGTCATAAGTTTTTATTGTTAAAATGAAGTTAGTAACAGCAGAGGCCTATATTGAATGGTTTACAGAAACTATGGAAAACAGAGTAGAACCAAAATTTCAAATAGAAAGTTGGGGAAAAGAGGCTGTAGAAAAACTGTATCAGGCAGGGATGATAGGTTTCTTACAGAAATTTAATGGCCATTCTGATGAGATCACCAAAGACTTCATAAATAATTTCAGTCAAGACCAGACTTGGGTAGGAGAAATTATTGTCCCGGTAACACAAGAGTACTTGTCTAAAGCCTTAGACTTGCCAATGATAGGGGAGAAGTACCACAAAGGCCTCCACTTCAAGGAGAAAGCTTGGACTTTCTTCTTAGAGAAAAAACATAAGGGAACGTTTGATAGGACAAAAGGGATACCCAGGGAGTGGTTTAATGAACCATGGGGAGAACTAGTCTTGGTCATTCAAAAATTCTTGACTTGTGATCGTGCATATAGTATTGCTCATTTATATCATGTCAGACTTTTACAGCACATCAGAGGGGAAGATAGGATTAATCTACCATACTTCCTATATAGGAGTCTTGTAAGAATGATTGAAACAGTCAAACAGGAGCACAGGCCTAAAGCAGCACAGATATACCATCAAGTATTAATCAAAATCCTAGTGGAATACCAGGTGAGGTCACAGGGTATAGTGTGGAGAGAATTCATGATTAAGAATCATTTTACTGAACAGATTGTTGAAGTACAAGACAAGATAGAACAGGAAAACAGGAGCTTGTTGACTTCCCCCTTATATCCAAGAACTAGAGCTAGAAATATGGCCATGATGAAACTGAAGTATCTGTCATGTCAATGCCTAGGAGGTTTAGGAACAAGAGTCCTATTGACTTAGACAAAGAAGTAGAGGCATATTCTCCCAGAAAACAAGAAGCACATGATATTGAACAAGAATTCCTTGAACGAGATTCCACATATGATGATGATGCGGCAGCAGCATCATTGATGAAAACAACACAAGACTTTGAAAAGGAAATCAATTTGGTTAAAATCCAAGACTTAACTGATCAGTTAGAAATTAGCAAGATCTTGGAAAAGCAATTAACAGAAGAAAACAAAGCACATAAGAAAGATAATGCTAAGCTGATCAGAACAAATGAAAAATTAAAAGAAGAAGTAGGCAGATTGAAACGAAGAAATGAATTACTATCTAAACAAGCATTCAAATGGTTAAAGGACAAAAACATGTGGCAGGCCAAATATGAGAAACAAAAAGTTAAAGCAGCTTTGTTCAGGGACAGGCATGAATCAGGATTTGATTGTTTGGGCAGGGAAACAGATACAGGTACAACATCCACTACAGAAGGCAGAGGTTCCAAGAGGAGCAAGCAAGCATGGGGACATGCTTGAGGATAATCAAGGGAGAGATGTTGGGCCTTAGTTTTGGTCTCATTTTGCTCTAAGAAACTTACCT